>NDGM010980998.1:0-11563 GCA_002564305.1 Octomys mimax | reverse complement strand
TGGCTCAGTAGGATAAGCGCTTGATTGGCAAACACAAGGATCTGAGTTCAATCCCTGGTTCCGAAAAACAACACGGAAAAAAAAAAAAAAAATATATATATATATATATATATATGATAACTAAGATAATTGTACTACTAACTTCTATTGGTTTATTGAAAGTAACAGTTAATGCTTAATTGTTTGATCAATTTTGCACGTCTGTATCTGGTAATCTGAACGACTATTTTGAAGACAACAATATACAATGTAACAACTATTGTTAAATTCCTATCATCTTTTTTAAAAAATTCTGTATCACTATTATTTTTCCCTATTTTTTATTATTCTCTTTAAAATAAAAAAGACTTAACCATCCCATTCCTAAGCACACTGAATAACTGAAGCAAAAACTTATGTGTGAACTTTTAAACAGCACTATTCACGACACCTAAAAAGTAGAGGTAACCAAGATGCCTATTAACTCAGGAAAGTATAAAGAAAATTGGTGTCTCCATGTGATAAAATACTACTTAGCCAAAAAGGAGAATGAAATGCTAATAAACACTATAATGTAGATTAATCTTGAAATCATCATCCTCAGGGAAAGAAACCAAACACAAAAAGTCACATATTGTGTGGTTCCATTTGTATGAATTATTCAGAACAGATAAGCCCACAGAGACAGAAATTAGATCAGTGGTTGCCAAGAGGTAGAGAGAGGGAGATGGAGAATGACTACTTAATGAGTTGGGGTTTTTTAGCTAACAGAAGTATTTTGCAACAAGATAGGTGTGACAGCTGTAAACACTGTGAAGATACCAACTGTATACTTTAACACAGCTAATTTTATGTTTTGTGAATTTTACCTCAATAGAAAACAGCATTAACTCCAGGCCTTTCAATTCATGCACACAGAATCAGATTCCCTAGAGGTAATGTTCAGCAACATGGATCATGCAAAAGGTCTCCAGAGACACAAGGAAACCTGTTGTGGAACTGTTCCTGGGAACAGCTGACAGTCAGAGCACACCTGTCAGAGCAGTGGTCAGCCTGGGAGGACAGGAGGTTCTGCCTGCGGACAGCTCCATGCCTGTATGTCCTCTTCTCTGGAAGTCGGGTCTGCACCAGCCCTGCTGCTCATCCAGCTCCAGAGGCTTCTCCTGCTCCCTCCGGGGCTGCTTTGGGCCCTCAGACCATGACTCCTAGGTCTGGGTCTGGGCCAGGCCATTAACCTTGTCACAAACTTCAAAAGGAGCTGTTAGGATCTCCCAGACAGCTGAGAAAGCTGAGGCTTAGCATGAAGAAAGGTTTGCCTGTGGTCACCCCAGTTGGGTGGTGGAACCAAAGCCTGGGCCCTGGCCTTCTAGCTCTCCTCCTGCAGCTCATGGGAAGGAGCTGGTGGGGGAAGGGAAGGAGCTGCCTTCCCTTCCCCACCAGGAGCCAGCTCTGGTGCAGAGACATTGCCTGGGCTCCCAGTGGCCTCGTGAGGGTGCCTGTCTCCGCTCCTGGGCAGAGGCTGAGGCTCCGGAAGCTCCCCTGGCTTGCTGAGTCCTCCAGTGAGTACAGCCTGATTCGCAGATTGGCACTCAGAGAGCTGGCTCTTGAGACCTAAGACGTGGTGGGTAGGGGTTAGTTGACACTGAGGGGGCTTTTATAACATCCCCCCCAAACCATTTTCAGTACTAAATGTACAGTGGAAAAATATGAATGACTACAAAAGAAACACCATGGTAAAAAATAAATATGTGCAATGTTCATTTATGATAATATATAAGCATGTATCTAACATGTGCACATTTTGTAATTATGTTATATTTATATTATACAATAATATTATATATGTTTATATAAAATTATATATATAATCATTCAGGTGAAGAAAGTAAAGAAAAAATATAAGAAAACAGATTTTTATAGTACCTACAATGAAAAAAAACCTCAACTATTTATTCAGTACTTTTAACATTCACCCAACAGTTTGAACTTTGATCCTTTCATTACAGGCTGAGGTAATACTATTTCATGTAACTAATTTTCTCATACATGAATTTTAATAAAACCCAAACATCTGCAAAGTACAGAATCTAGGCACTTACTAAGCCATACAATGATGTAGTGTTTTGTTTTATTATTACTGGGTTTTAAAATAGCCAACCACCATCAAAAGTGTACATTCAGGTTTTAAAGGTGCTCAAATTCTGCTAAATAGTTCTTGTATAAACTAAAGCCTGCACATACCAGGCAACGCGTCACACCTAGCAGGTGGCGTCCATTCACCATTTGCAGTTTCGATCACTAATTAACTTGCACGTCTGTCTGAGCCGTCTCTGCAGGTGGAGTAGTTTATAGCCATCCCAGTTAGAAACGTAAATTGCTCCTGAAAGGAATCCAAAAGATTCCGAATCCGGTGACGCTGCTCTCAGTGGTGT
The DNA here is from genome assembly GCA_002564305.1 of Octomys mimax. Classification (NCBI taxonomy): domain Eukaryota; kingdom Metazoa; phylum Chordata; class Mammalia; order Rodentia; family Octodontidae; genus Octomys; species Octomys mimax. The sequence goes on along the minus strand of NDGM010980998.1, from coordinate 9,152 downwards.
TGCTGAGCGTGTGTGTGTGTGCACGCGCGCGTGTGCATGTATGTGTTCACTCGCGCACATGCGCACGCGTAGCCAGCTGTTTTACAGGGAGCGCACAAGTTGTCTTCTATAGAGAGCCCACTGTTTGTTAAAAGATAATTAATAAAAATGCACAAGTGTGCTCACCTGAACCTTGAGTTGTTACAAAAACCCAACAGCTACTGGTTAGACTATAAATCAACCAAAGGATTGTTTTCAACAGGAAAATTTTACTGTTGATTTTGTTCAGAGCTGCTGGGGTGAGTTGAACAATAAAAAGCAGCTCAACCTTCAGTCTGTTTCATTCCTGGTTTTTTTGTTGTTGTTTAGTTAGTTAACTTCTTTAGTTGTTGCTCTTGAGTGCTGGATCTGGAACCCAGGGCCCCATGCGTAACGGGAAGGTGCTTTGGGGGTGCGCCCTGCCCAGCCCACTGCTGCTCCCGCGTTATCCACGCCCCCAGGAGACTCCGCCCACCTCGTGCCCTGGGACCCGAGCAGGCTTTGGTAGCATCTCTGGCATCTACTTCCGCAGGGGTATGGCACAGCCAGCAGGCCCGCTAGTAAACATCAGCCAACTAGTGGAGCCCTGCTGCAGACTGCACACCCTTCCCAGAGCGCTGGGCTGTCAGCGCACCCTGGTGCTTGTCCTACTGTTGGAGGCCAGGGCGCTTACTGTTCCCTCCAAGATGCTTACTGCCTCATCCGTCTTTCCAGCAAGAGCGCAAATGGCTCTCAGGTCCCGCTGGGCTCCTCGGGCCTTGCTTGTCTAGTCCTGGGCCTCCCTGAGGGGCACCCTGGGAGGAACTCGGGGCCTGGCTCTGCCCTCACGGCACCCACAGCAGCATGGGGGTTCATCCGGGCTGCTGAACATGAGGGCAAAAGCAGGAGGAAGGACAGTGGGAGCTCAGGAGGGGTCACAACCGGGCAACAGGAGCCCCGCGAAGAGGCTCCCCACCCAGGTGGCCTGGCGGTTGCCTTCAATCCTGTGAGCGCACGGCTCACTGCTCACCCTCGTTTTCAGGCCAGCGGAGAGGCTGGGAGGTGGGGCAGGATTAGCGCTCTCTGTCAATCGTCCTGGCCGCACTCCACGCTGGGCACAAGGCCTTGCTTCATATCCAGTGCGTGAAGGCCCTTGAGGCAGTGCTGCGCAGGTGTGTTCAAGCTGGCCTCTTGGAAAGAGATGATCTCCCCCAGCCAGCCAGGCATAAAGAAGTCTTTGAAAGAAATGAAAGGCTGTTCAGCGAGAAGTGGCCACCTTTCAAGGAGCCCGGGACTCCACCGCGGTCCTCACGGCCTCCTCTGCTGGTGGGGCTCACCTCTGCTGATCTCAGGCCTCTCCCTGTTAGCTCACAACCCCTGAGGGCCCCAGCATGGCCTTCTGTGTGTCACAGACCTCTACCAACAGCACGGCTCTGAGTGAAAGAAAGAGGGACAGAAGAGACAAAGAGGGACCAAGAGAAAATCTGAGAGATGGCAGCTCTCCCGGCCCAAGTCAGTGTCTTTTCCTGGTCCCCTCATCATGGAAAACAGAAAGCCATCCAGGTGGGACACTGGGGCCAGGACGGCGTCGCCACCATCCTGTTTAGTGTGGGGAGCACCTACCAACAGTGTGTCTTGCACTTCACAAATAACAACATTGTGGAGCGGCTTGGAGATGTCACTAGGCCCAGGCTGGACCCAAGCCTGGGCTGGCCTCACACAGAGGCTCAAGCTCTTGTGGGCCTTCCTGTGCCCTCCCCTGCTGGGACGAGGCCCTGGCAGGCAGCGGCTGCTGTTTCCTGGCCCCAGTCTGGCAGGCTACACATGATAGGCTGCCTAGTGTGGAAACTTATTAAGCTATTTGAAGCCGTCAAGGGAAACCTGCTCCACGTAAATATTGGCTCCGCTTGGCAAAATACCTGGAATGGGATTTTATTTCTGCTGGGCATTATTATGGCTATTGATTTGAGAATCTGAAAATTCAATAAAACAGATTAAACCTCCAAGGAATGAGCGCACGGACCACCAACTAGCCTCTCTGTGGGCCTGAAGGCGCTGTGGGTGGGAAGGAGGCGCAGCCAGCAGCCAGCTGGCAGCCCCAGCCCTGGGGTGAGCAGGAGGTGGCAGAGCCTGGCTCCCCCAGGGGCCTGGGGCCCTGCCTGCCAGGACCCCCAGAGGTCACGGAGGCCCTGAGGCTGACAAGAACTCAGTCTCTCCTTGTGTAGAGCACCTGGCCTGGCTCTGCGGTAAGCTAACATCATTGTAAGGGGAAAGCCAGGGATGGAATCTTGCTTCTGAAGAAAGGACCAGCTGTGAAGGACAGCCCTGGGCTGACCAGCGAAAACTGGCTACACACTGGCTGCTGGAGCATAGTGGGGAATTCGCTCAGCTTTTAGGTGTGTAATGGCTGGTGGGAACATGTGTTTATTTTTAGGAGATGTGTGCTGAAATATTTAAGTGAGAAATATGTTGTCTTCAGCTTACTTTTCAGTGGTCAGTTTTTTAAAAAAAAATCTGGAACTCCATGTGTCTATGTTCTTGAGGCAAAAAGGGAAAATTGGGACGGTTTACAGGTCTTTGTTGTATTATTATTTTAACTTGTTAAAAATGTAAAGGAAAAAAAAATAGAAATCCCTGTGTTCAAGAGACTCATAACCGAGAGCTGGGATCATGAACTCTAGAGCTTTCAAGGGTACAAACACGGCGGTGACACCTGTGCCGTGTCATTTGCCATCACTGGTCTGGAGTTCAAATATTCACTTACATGAGAGACAGTGCCTCAATTACTCTTCTCTCATTGCTGGGACAAAATACCCGACACTCAAAATGAAGGAAAGAGGGCCAGCCAGATAGCTCAGCGGACTAAGGTGCCTGCTTAGGCAGAGCGCAGTGGCCAGGGTTCAATCCCCATCATGCCGTGCCAGCCCTGCCACCAGGACACGCTGAAATGGTGATTGAGACTGGGCATGGTGGCACATGCCTGTAATCCCAGTGCTTGGGAGGCTATAAACAAGAGGATCACTATGAGTCTGATCTACATAGTGAGACCTGTAGACCTTGTACTAAATACAGTTGAAAAAAAATGAAAGAAGGAAAGGTTTATTTAGCTCACAGTTAGTGGAGGTTTCAGTCTATACTCAGCTCGCTCCAAGGTAGAGTGGCACAGGGGAGAGGGCAGCCTTTTATGGCAGCAGAAAACAGCAAAGAGTAAAGGGAGAAGCAGCAGCTGAGGCAGCTAGCGAGCCTCTCTCGCTTCCTTATATTGTAACGCAGATTACCCGCCCCAGGCTGGTGCAGCGCTCACACCCATAACCCAGCACTGGATCATGAGTTAATCACAAACTCTAAAGCCTGCCTCAGTGACTACATGGGGCTTTGAGGGGACATCTGGACACAGACATAGCAGACAGCAAACTCAGCCTGGGAACAGGAAGATGGACAGGCCAGGCCAGAGGCGGGGAGAGCTGCTTTCTGACTCCTGGCGCTCTCCCTCTGCAGACGCAGAAGAGCACTGCCGATGATTGAACTCATGCCCTTGGGCTTGCCAGGCAAGCACTTATTCTACTGAGCCATCTCCCTGGCCCCGTTTGCTTATTCTTTGTAAGAGGAAAGAAGTTTATGAACTGAACAACTGGTGCCACTGTTGGCGTGTTTTACGGCTCATATCTAGATGTCCGCCCAGAAGCCCCACATGGTCATAGGTGGGACTTTTCAGAGGCAGGTGGACTTAGGGTGTGTGACTCTGGGCTCAAGGATGTGATGCTGGGATGGATTTGTGCATGATGCTAGGATTAAGGCCACCTCCCCCCAAGGCAGCTAGGATATGAAAGACCAAAAACATTTTGTTACTTGCTGCTTGCTGCTTTTCCTGCCTTATTCCTGCCATAAGCTGTTTCTCCTCTCTGATGACCTTCTTCAGTGCTACCCTGCCTTGGAGCCAACCCATGATGGACTGAAACCTCTGCAAACTGTGAACTATGGTAAGCCTCTCCTCCTTTAGGTCTGAGTGTCAAGTATTTTGTCTAAACAACGAGAATAGTAAATAAGACAGAGTGATCAAAATTCCCAGCATCATGAGGGGCAGATGGGCAATGTGACTCTGAATAAAATGTCCCAAAAAGGCTGCAGCATCTTTGGTGCACGATTCCAACCAGAGGTGCCTACCCTGAGTTCTATCCTGAAATAAGAACATTCTATTTTTTCTAAAAACATCTACATTTTTCATAAAAGTCAGCATCATAGAAGGAAAATAAAGGCTGAGCTTAGTTTCCATTTTAAATGAAATAAGGAGATGAGGCAACTAAGTGCCAGTCATGAGCCTAGACACAAGCCTGTCCTGAAGGGGAAATGGACCTATAAGTAATTGACAAAATTAGCACGTGACAGTAGATCAAAGAACTGTATTCACTTAAAATTTCCTGACATTGATAATTGTACTACAGTTATTATATTCATTTTTTCATTATTATAATGAAGTATCTGAACTGGGAAAGAAAAGGGGCCTATCTTGATTCATGGTCCTGCTCTAGAGTCAGGGGATATATCTGGCAGTCTCTTGCTGACAAACTGCCAAGGTGGGACAGGGCATCACATGGCAAGAGACAGGACTACATTGTGTCCTCTGGTCTCTATTTCTTATAACGTCACTAGAATTCAATTCTGGGACTTCTACCTTGATGACCTTAGCTAATCCTAGTCACCTCTCAAAGGCCTCTGAACACTGCAAGTGGATTAAGTTTTACCTTCCTAATACTTTAGAATGACATTAAATTTCAGCACATGAACTCTTGGGATACACTCAAGCTATATCATACTGTAGCAATTATATACCAGAAAGATTTTATTCTTAAGAAAGACAGACCAAGTAGCCAAGGATTAAGATACAATTTACTGGGAAATGGTCAAGGAAAAACTGTGAGCACATGCGTGTGTGTGTGTGTGTGTGTGTGTGTACATACAGTGAGAATCTTGAGTCCGAGAGAATGCCTGGTGTTACCTAGATGTGCCCTAAAAGTCACCACATAGATGCTTTTGAGAGGCAGGCAGAAGGTCAGAGTGAATAGTAGATGTGACAGTGGGCAGAAACAGCAGTGGCGTGAGGTAGGCACCTGTGATATCTTCCTCGGGCTGCAGCACACGCCTGAGATAAATAAATGTCTAAAAAGACAAGGCTTACCTTGGCTCCCATGAAGGTTCCAGGCTATGGTCAGTTGGCCCAAAAGCAACAGTGGAGAGAAAGCATGTAGCTGAAGGGGTAAAAGGCAGAGGGGGTCCGCTCACTTCAGGGCTGGAAAACAAGAGGAAAAGGAAGAGATTAGGGGCCTGCAAGCGCCTTCAGGATCACACCCTAGTGGCCTAGTGAACTAACACCACCCACTCAGCCCCCTTTCTACAGGTCCCTTCACCTCCTGATAACATCGAGCTGGGGGACCAAACCGTCAATACATGGATTTTTAAGTGACATCCCAGATCCCGCTTATAGCAGGGCCACAAGCCAAGGAAAACAGGTGACTTCCAGATGCTGGAGAAGTCCAAGGAACAACTCTGTCTTGGAGACTTCAAAAGGAAGGCTCTGCTGACACCTTCCCCTCAACCTAATGATACTGATTTTAGTAAATGGCCTCCAGAACAGTGAGAGAATCATTTGTTTTGTGTTAAGCCACTAAGTTTGTGATAATTTGTGGCAGCAGTCACAGGCAACTAATACACCTACATGTATACGATATGTGTGTGTGTGTGTACGTACACACAGACACACAGTCATACAGACATGCACATACACAAATGACCTTCATGGACTGCGTACTCATAAGCTTGCCAACTCACTGAGGGTTTTTTTTTTTTTGTATGTGTGTGTATTCCTCAAACCAGCACTCGCAGTTCTTTGGGGACATTTGTCAACATGCTCAGCAGTGATGAAGCATTCAAGTGGGACATGTGCACGTGGCCATATACAGCAAAACAAAGCCTCCTTGTTTCATGTCTTGCAACCCTAAACAAGTGTCCTTGTCATGGTCTAGTTTCACACTTTATGCCTTCTCCTGGCAATCGTGTTCTCAAAAACATCTCCCAAGGGCAGTGCCCCCGTGCCACCTGGCGTCTCTGCATGTAGGAAAGCTGCACTGTTCCTCAGGGAGAAAACGCAAGTGTGTGCACTCAGAGGGCTTGCTGGGGTGTGAGCTGAAACGCTGCTGACCACAGCTCAGTCTAAGTGAGTCAATAGTATTGATTAAGCAAGATATCCTTAAATAGAAACAGACTATTGATTGATCGCTTGCCAAAGATATTATCACCGGAGGCTCAAAAGAATGTAACACTGTATTATGCCTGAGAGCAATGCATCAATTAATTAGTGGTCATATATATATATATATATATATATATATATATATATATATATATATATGAGAGAGATTTTGTGCCAAACCATTGAAAGTAAGGACATTCGAAAGCAAACCTCATGACTCTTCCACCCAACTGATATATGCATTTAAAACTTCTATTTTGAAAAAAATATACCTGGTAACAATCTAGTTTGCTCTCTTTAAATCATATATATTTGGAAGGTGCAAAAGAAGTTAGTTTCTTTATTTCATTTTAAGTAGAGTAAAAAATTAGAAGTGATACAGAATATCAAAAAACAAGATGATATGGGTTCAACAATGATTGTTATATTGCATATTGTCATCTTCAAAGTAATAGTTCAGAATACCAGATATAAGCATGCAAAATTGGTCAAAAAAAAAAGCAAACATTGACTGTTCCTTTCAATAAACCAATAGAAACTAGCAGTGCAATTTTCTTAAATATGAATATGTATTAGGATGGCTTCACAAACGTATGAGCTGATACACTGCCAGCCCTGTCCTCAGGCCTGGAAGGGGGCCAAGACATCATACTTTTTTTTAAAAAAGAGCCTTCAAGTGATTTGGGAAACATAATCTGAAAAGCATTTCTTTATCACCGTGTTTTAAATTTGTTCACTGAATTTAATCTTCTAAAGATGTGTAACATTGGGGCAAAATTGTGGTGTATAAAAAACAAGATTCTACTGTTCTTTGATACATTTGTTCAGTCATTTTAAATACCAGAAACCGAGAAGAATGGATGTGACAATGAGGTGAGTTTCACTTAGCTGTGCTCATCACAAGTATCACAGTGCAGGAGGCCACCTGAGCGATGCGTCACGAAGGCTCATGGGCTTCTGATGCGTCTGCACCTTGTCATTTTCAGTGGAGGGCTGGGGCCTTCTCTGTGTGCACATCGGTGAGCCCATTTGATAAATAGGAGTCATCCTTGCAAAAGGAGCCTTAACTTTTAAGTTCTAAATATTCACTATCTTCTCATAGCAATCAGTTTGACTTTGGAAAGACTATAGGTCATTCATTTAACACAGATTTGTTAAGGGTCCACTGTGTGCATGGCTCTGTTCTTGATGTGAGGCCGCCGTGTTAAACAAATCAGAGAAAATGCCTGATTATCTTAGACTTTGTAGAAATTCGGTTCTGATTTTGGAGACAGACAGTAAATAATACACAGGTATGTATATGCAAAGAGAGAAGAGAAATAAAGGCAGTTGTAACAGGTACAAGGGTAACTCAAAGTAGAGTGGACCAGGAGAGGTCTCTCTGAGAAAGAGAATTAGAGCCAGGATAGGAAAGACACAAGACACAAGGGCACATCTCCCAGCAGAGAGAACAGCCAGTGCAGAGGGCCTGAGGCAGGAAGATGTGATCTAGGGAGGACCAGCAAAGGACAATGTGACAATTAGAACAAGGGAGGGCAGGTGCATAAGAAGATCTGGTGAGAGGGGTGGCCAGGGGCACAATCACACAGGATGTTGCAGTCCATGAGAAACACTTCTGACTTTATTCTAAACGTTTCTGGAACATGTAATATGATAGGACTTTCTTTTTAGAGAGAAATATGGAAAATAGACTGCATTGTGGAGGGAACAAATTTATTATCTCATAAAGCAATCTTATATATAAGATTTAAGTCATGTGCTATTTTTTCTTAATAAATGAATGTATTTAAACTGACATTACAGCTATGTGACCTTCTTAATCTTCATCCTGCAACTGTGTTATTGTTAAAGCATTCCTATTTTCAATTTGTTTATTCTGTCCACAAAGATGACTAGTGCTTACACTCTGAAGACAGCAGAATGATATCAATGCCAATAATTATGTAGCTATAGCTATATATAAAATACAGCCATATATACTACACAGATGCCTTATCTATATAATATATAGATATCTCCAGTGTATGAAAAGATTTGTAAGTTCTCAGAGTGATAGAAAAGACATTAGAGTAGATGTATCAAAGAGGTAGTGGAAGGTTGAAGGGGAGTTGGGTCAGGAAGAACAAACAAAGCCATTTGAAAGAGCTTGTTCCAGCATCCACTGCAACAGGGCAGCGTGGTCAGCTTTGTCACAGCACAGTTCTTGTTCTAGCTGAAGTGTAGAGTATGTGGGAGGAGACTTTAGGCGAGAGTAAAAGGCCATCTCATAACTGTGGAAGCCTGGTACAATTGGAAATTTAGTTGTCCTCTTTTAGACATTGGAGGATGGCCAGGAATTCGTTGGAGAGGGCACAGTGGTGTTTGTGGCTGGGGAAGAGGAAAAGAAGGATGATTAAAGGGGAGGGCTATGAAAGGACTTCAGGGATGAAGCTGATGGGATTCTTTACTGGACAGGAGAAGCGAAGGGAAGGAGAGGAGATGAAAAGGATGATAGTTCTTTAGGTCACTGGGAGGATCAGGGATGCAAGGAGAGTAGTTTTGGAGGACAAAGGAAAACATTCTGATTTTGGTTATGAGTTGAAACATGGGAAAAGAGATGCCTGCTGTACACCAGAACATAGTTCTGGAGCTCAGGGAAGAAGCTGAGCTAGAAATGGAGACCTGGAGACTCCAGACTTATCAGCTGTGCTGCACCCACAGGAAGGGACAGGGCCACTGAGGAGTGAGAAGTGGTGTTCATGCATTTTCTAATATGCATTAAAGACTTCTTACACTGTCTTTAAATTCCTTTGCTCTTGTTTGACTTCCTATTTCATTACACACTCTTGGACAATAGTCCAAGAAATAAATTTGATGGGATCCCACCTCCCATCCCAGACCTGCTCCCTCCTATGGCTCCCCGTGGTGC
>NDGM010980992.1:0-10978 GCA_002564305.1 Octomys mimax | reverse complement strand
TGCAGTCATGGGGCAGACTTCTAGAGTTTGTGATTAACTCATGATTCACTGGGATTATGGGTGATCTAAGGCTGGGATTATGGGTCTGATTACTGCTGGGATTATGGGTGTGAGTGCAATACCCAGCCTGAGGTAGATAGACTGAATGTAGCATAAGTTGCGGGGGGGGAGAGAAAGAGAGAGAGAGAGACAGACAGACAGACTCCCTGTTGCCATTGTTGCTGCTACTGCTCCCTTTTGCTCTTGCTGTTATGCTGTTTTCTGCTACCATGAACTGCTGCCCTCTGCCATATGCCAGTCTGCCTTGGAGCCAGCTGAGTATGTACTGAAACCTCCAGTAGCTATGAGCTAAATAAACCTTTCTTTCCTTCATTTTGGGTGTCAGGTGTTTGTCCCAGCAACAAGAGAATAACTGATATATTATTATAGATATAGATATATAGATATATAGATATATAGATATAGATATATAGATATAGATATATAGATATATAGATATAGATATAGATATATAGAATATATATAAATATAGAGAGAGTATATATGTATATGTATATATATATATAGAGAGAGAGAGAGAGAGAGAGAGAGTTATATCCCCAAAACTATCTCAGTCAATTTGAAATAAGCCCTGCAGCCCAGGCAATTAAGCACTAGGAGTCTGAATGCTTCTATGTGGATTCAAATAAAATCAAATGCTACCATGGTTGTATGTAGGTAGGAGTATGAGAACTGGGTCTTTAGACTGACATAGCACTGTAATATCAGAGCAAGGCCTCTGTACTTCCATTCTTGCCTTTTCAACAGATAAGAAAATAATGTGCTTGCTTCTCCATTTTACAAAATACTGACAACATGTATCACAGTGTTTCTGTATGTAAGAAAAAGGCAAGATAGGAAAGTGGTTAAAGAATCCACTGCTCCTAGCAGAATTATAAGCTTCTATCATGAAATGTATGAGAAATAAGAGTCCTAAATTGACTAATCCAAGCAAGATCAGTGAGTGCACCTGCAGTATAGCTGTAATGCAGTGTGTTAGCCATGAAGATGGTCCACAAATATTCCCTTCTCCTTTTAGTCATACAGTAAGATTACATTCTCCATGTTTCTAGATTTGTAACTGGGATTAATACCTTAGGACCTTACTCAGGTATGGGAAAGTGACAAATATGTAGGCAACTATGTTTGAAGCAAGAATTTATTACTTACAGTTCCCAGAAAAAGCAAGCATTGCACCCCACACAGCCTACCTGGAAGAGGTTTCCGGGGGAAGAACCAGCACTGGATGATGGCAGAAGAAGTGAGGAGGAGGCATGGACAAGAGCCTCTGAGACTGCAGCAGCAGTAGATTAGACAAGAGCATCCTTTACTGGGCAGGAAACAAACCATAAATGTTGGGTTTGTAGCTCCAGAATTTGTAACATGACCTTTGTGCTACCACAGTAGCAGGGCTGGGGAATGATATAAACAACATGAGTGTTAATTTGGCTCTGTGATTAATGGATAGGAAATCATCAATTACAACATCAATCAATTTGGTCCAGATGTCCCATCTGGTGAAGACAGTCTGTTCATGCAACAAGTGAGGCATTAGCCATGAGGGGAAGTGACTTGTGTCACTTCCTGTTGAGGAACCAGTGCAGAAATGCACACACTCCCTTCCTTACCACAGGAACAAGGAAATCATTCTTGAATACAGCCCTACCATAAACATGCATTCCTGAGTGACTCCAAGGAGCAGGGCCTCTGCTGACAAGGTTGGATGTGTAACAGTGCAAGAAATAAATGTTATGGCTAAGGCACCAGGATATTGCAGTGGCTTATTCCACAGCAAGACCTACCTTATCCTGACTAAAATGAATTAAATCATAGGTTGCAGGTAAATGTATTTTGAAAGTGGGACTTGGCCTTCCTTCCCCTTCCATTCTCCCTATCCTTCCATGGACCACATCTCAGTGTTCTTCAGACCATGAACAAACTACCTAAGAATAGCCTTATTCACACAGCAGCAAGATGGAAATGAGTTTGTCACTCTTCACCTTTCATTCCCTACTGGCTATATCACCTGACAGGTAGGTATAAGGATCTAATGGCAGAATGCCAGGGTAGGGTCAGGCTACCTAAATCACTCTAGCACCCAGGACTAGTTCAGAGTCTATGAGGGTAACAGTGTTGTTTTTAAGTTTATTCCCCTGGATTTCAAATTTCACTTGTTCCCCTATTTGAAAAATGTGTGCTCAAATATTCATCTACTAGTAATGAAAATCCACGCCTCATCCAAACTAGGTTACCTCACTCCAGGTTTTATCCTGTCTTCACTGATGTATATTTCTTCAAAGTGGGAAAACTCAGGACAGAGTGATGCATGGACAGAGGAGGGGACCGATGGCATCTCAGAAGACAAAAGGAAGTGGCTGAAATTACATCAACCCTCAAAGAAACAGTAGGACAAAGGCTTTGCTCTGGTTTAACCAAGCTGTCCAGGACATACCTGGAACCTGCAAGTCAAGGTTGCAGCTGCATCTTTACCTACCTGTCTTTGTATCAGTCACAGTTGGTAGGACAAATAAATATGCCTGTTTTCTAAATAGCCATTCTAAGAAACCATATGAAATAAAGCCTTGATGAAGAAAAAAATATTTTTCCTGTCTGCTAATTTGCATGGCAACTTGCTACCCATGGAATTAGTGAGTTGTGTTATTATGTAGAGTATTTGGCTTCCTCCTATTTTTAGGAAATAAAGGATGATATGAAGACTATGCCTTTGCCCAGAGTTAGGCAAAAATGGCTCTCTCAGACAGTCATCTGGGTAGAATCTGTTTAACCCTTGGCCAAGGGCCATTATCTATTTGCATGAAGAGGGAAGAGACAAGAGTAGCTTGTTTCACTTCATTACTTTCACGTTATTATCACTTTTGTGCTGAGCATACTATCAAGCATTGGCCACCATTGGGGTTTCTATTTCAGTATCTCAAACACGGGCATTACCACAATGAAACTATGCACCACCTCCAGCCAACTAGACAAAAAATCTCTGTCTAAGCCAGAATAGCTCTACTGACTAAGGAACTTTGTTTGCAAAATCTTACATTTTAGATCATTAGTACTCCATACTTTACTTTTCTCTCTCCAAAAAGCACTCTCTTCCCTCTACATCCTGCAGCTACCAAGGCTTCTCTGGGCTTTTCCTTTTCTCCAAGGGACAGGGCAGCTTTGTAGTAGAGTGGGCATTGTTAAGTAGTTCACCAACACTACATGTGCATGTAAACATGGACCTTTTTGGTGTGTCAGTTAGCAGTTGTCAGAATAATGCTGAAATTATCACAAAGTGATTTGGAACAATGAACTTGTTGAGATGTCTTTGTGTTCAACCAAATAGTTCAACTTACCTTTGTGGGCCTGGAGATTGGTTAGCTGCCAGTAGCACAGGATGGCCCCTACTGGGACAATAGCAGTGACCTAGCTCTGTTTCATCTGATTTATTAGCAGCCAACTTGGGGATTTTTTCATAGTCAGCAGAAACTCAAAGCACAAACTAACCCAGTGGGGCAAAAGTCTATCAAATCTCTGCTTGGGTCACATTGATCAACACACCACTGATCAAACTGAATCCCATAGAATGATGATACTATATATCAACTTCCCTGGATCACAAGGTGCCCAGATATTTGGTGAGACATTATTCTGTATGCCTATCAAGGTGTTTCTGGATGAAATTAGTATTTAATTGGCATATTGAGTTGAACAGATTATCCTCGCTAATGGGGATGAGTTTCATCTAATCAATTGAAAGTCTGAATAGAAGTTTTAATAAGGAATAAAATCTTGGGGGGTTTTGTTTTTGTTTTTGATTTTGTTTTCAGAACCAGGGATTGAACACAGGCCCTTGTACTTGCCAGGGAAGCGCTTATTCCATTGAGCCATCTCCCTGGCCCCTGTAATCTTTTTCTTATCTCCTTCATACCCATAAACACCAGTCAACTGTCCATGGTGAAAAGGAAGAGAGCTACTTTCTAAGCAGCGCATTACAGCTATGGAAGAGCAGACAGCTTTCTTACTCTTACCACCCAATTACAGAATTTACTTAATAAAAAGTTCATTATATCAACTGGAAATCTTCTTCATGCTATCCTTACCCATTTGATATGGTATAATATGCTAGAACACCACATGGAGAAAATGGAGCAAAGAAGTCGGATATTTGAATCTCAGATGTTCCACAAATTGCAACACCAAGCACAATAGCAAGCTTTTATTTGCAGCAATGCAGCTCATCTCTGGGATTGGAAGTCCCCTGCCCAAGGTGGCAGCAGGAGTTTTGAGTAAATTGATAATCCATTTTATCACATTTGTTAATTATTACAGTCTTTCTCTGATAACTGACAAGTTTCTTATATGAGCTGAGTTTCTATTTAGAATTTTAACTGGTGGGAGAGAAAATGTCCTTGAAAGTCCTGTGATTCATCTGTAAAATAAGAAAATGCCAATGAAATATGAGAAACATAGAAAGAAATTAAAAGACATTAAAAATCTATTGTCTATCCTGCACTGCAAAGTAATTTTTGAATGGTAATTACACCTTTGAAGAGCATCTAATTAGTATGAAAAAGAACTCTGGATGAATGCAGAGCTCTTCATCTAACTTCAATTGATACACAGTGATAATATTGAAGACTAATTTCTGAAGCTTTTATCGCTTGACTGAACATTGCTCTGTTTGGAAGTTTAAGAAGGTTTTGCAATCTGTTGTTTATCGAGAACTATGCAGGGGACCTGCCACAGTTTATTCAGGTAAAAGAAGAGGTAAAAGTAGTTTTAAGTTCTGTGTGAGAAGCACTCATGAGGGTTTTAAATATTTTTAGGATTTTTTTTTTCTTTTTGGCTAAGCTCAGGCTGCCTTGCAGGTCTGGTGCAGCTTCTGGAACTGGAGATCGAACCACGGTCCCCTGCACCTGACTGAGATTGCCTAAGCAGGTGCTTTAAACAACTGAACTAACATGCAAGCCCCAAACCAGAAATCCTAACCACTAGACTATGTGGGAAGTGCTTATTTTTATAAAGAGAATAACAAATAGTTTTAAAAAAAAAAAAGCATTAGAAATGATACAGAAGGGCCAGCCAAATAGCTCAGTGGATTAAAGTGCCTGCAAGAAGGCTCAAGGGCCAAGGGTTCAATCCCCGGATCTGCCATGCTGGCCTCTGCCCCCGGGGTGAACTGGGCAATCCAGAGTGGGCATGGTGGTGCCTGTCTATAATCCCAGCACTTGGGAGGCTGTAAACAGTACAAGTCCAATCTAGTAGTGAGACCCTGAACACCTTGTAGACCCTTCCCTAAAATACAAGAAAAAAAAATTTTAGAAAAAAGAAGAAGAAATGATACAGAATTTCACTAAACAAAAGGATAGGAATTCAACATGATTGTCATATTGCCTGTTGTTGTCTTCAAATTAGTCCAGCCTATGGTGGCTGCAAATCTCCAAAACTCTAGTCGCTGTCCTCTTCACCTGTATCTCTGCTGGTTCCTGTGACTGACTTATGCCACCCTCCAACAGAGCCATTATCTTCATCCTCATCATCAGTAACAAAACAACCTTCATGCTCACTGTGTTCTTGGCACGGCACTAAGTGCTGTTCAAGTTAAATGATTAGCACTGTAAAATAGTTTTAGAGAAAGATATTTGTGGTCACTCAGAAGTAAATGTCCAAATGTTCTAACTAGCTCTTTAAGCAGGTTCATTCATTACAAATCTATTAGATTTGCATTAAATGCACTTTATGGTCACTCTCTCAGAAACAATGGCAACAGCCCTTTGAACTAAAGCTCATAAGTTGCCTTAATGAGTTACATCAAAATTTTAATGGCCCAGAACTGGTCCACTTACGTTTACTACCTACACAGATGTTGAGTGCTAATGAGATGATTGTCAGGTCCTGCCTGTATAAAGCCCTTCCTTTAAATTCTATAAATGATACGAATGCCATGTTTTAATATAATTGATTCTTTTCCTTAAAAGGGGGGTTTCATGGTAAGTTAATCAGCTACCTTTCTTTCACAAAGACTCTGTGTACACTTCTGATCTCACCTCCCTCTATTCTTCCTCCTGAATCCACACTGACCTCCTTGACAGAGTTTGGAAACACCAAGCTGTCTTCTTTCTTTACTGTCCCCACCCCCACCCCAGAGATGGAGCTGGATCCCAGGGCCTCATGCATACGCATATTAGGAAACCTCTCTACCACCTCACTACACCTCTTGCATCCCTTCTTCAGGGCCTTTGTACTCAGATACACTCTTTCTAGAACACTGTGTGAATCTAGACCCTCAGAGTAGTAGACACTAACATGCCATTTGACATATAAGAAATTTATTGGGGGAAAAACCTGTGAAGCAAAATTGGGAGTGACTGGAAGAGACTGAAGGATAAGAGAAAGATTGGGAAAGAACATGAAATGTAGTGCAATTCTGAGAGACTTGGACAAGGAAAGTAACGGAGCCCTTCTGGCCAAGCTACCCAGGAGATGGGTCCATCATCTCATAATGGATCTGCCGTTGTATCTGCCACGTTCAGTCACTAAAGGATTTCAGATCAGTACAGGCTTGTTGGCCAACTGCAACTCCCAGAAGGCCACCAGAGATCTGAGAAGGACCTTTCCATGGCCGTCACAATCTCTTATTCTCTCAATAAATTCATAGCGTGTGCTGTGATCTAAATACAAAGTGTGCTGCAAGCACATCCCTCGTGCTTTATCATCAAAGCATTGGAGTTTAGAGGTGCAGCCTAAAGCTGAAGCTGAATCAGGAGAGTGCTGACCTCATCAATAGACTAATAAATTGATGGATTAAATCAATTGAGAAGTTCATAGCCGAGTGAGTTTATTGGGAGATGAGGCCTAGGTATGTGAAACAAGTCACTGGATGCATCTTTTTGCAAGGTATATAGTATTTCCAGCCTCTTCCTCTCTGACTCTTTCCCTCTCACTCTGCTTCCCAGCTGTCCAGAGGTAAGCAGCCATTCTTCACCATGATGCCATGATGTTGTGTTGCCATGATGTTGTTGCACTAAAGCCAGCCAATCATGGACTAAAATCTCTGAAACTATGAGCTCTTTGATCATAGTGCTGAAAAGCTAACTGATAGCATATGTTGGTGTGGTGTTATCTGGAAAAAGATCTGTTGCTCATATGATTAAATTAATTATTGAGTTGAAATTATCCTGGATTACCCAGGTGGGTGCTGAATCAATTGACATACATGCTTTAAGAGAAAAGCAGAAGAAGATCTGTCACATGAACTCACAGACTGGGCTGTGTTATCATGAAACCAGAGACTAGAATGATGTACCTAAAATCCAAGAAGCTCCTAGAGCTGCACAAGTCAGCAGAGCTAGGAAAGGCTGTCACCTAGGGCCTTCAGAAGGAGGACCTCCCTGCCCACACCTTGATTTCAGATTGCTAGAACTGTGATAGTATAAATTTGTATTGTTTTAATAAGTCAAGTTTATGGGAGGGCCAGCCACATAGCTCAGCAGATTAAAGTGCCTGCAAGCAGGTGCAGGGGCTGGGTGTTCAATCCCTGGGCCTTCCATGCCAGCCCTGCCCTTGGAGCACACTGAGATGGCAATTGAGACTGGGTGTGGTGGTGTGCACCTGTAATCGCCACTCTTGGGAGACTGTAAACATGAGGATCACTATGAGTCTGATCTAGTAGTGAGACTCTGAACACCCTATAGACCCTTCCCCAAAATACAAAAAAAAGTTAAATTATTAGATCCCTGACAAGTTTTATGTTTCCTTGTTTATCCATTGTCTAGCATCGGACATAGGGCATAACTAGTGCTAATCAAGTATTTATTAAATAAATCCCCAAAACCATACCATAAGTTGAGTGCTCATCCATTCAGTCTATTCTATGTACTTAGGAAGAGAACACAAGTAAATACATAGATATTAAATAAGATGCAAAAGATGGGAAGGCAAGTTGCACATTCAATATCCATGTAGGCTTCAATTCAGCAACTGCAAGTGAAACTTTGTTAATCTTAGTCCACAACCCAAGGAAAAGCCATAAGAAGCTCTCTCCTTCATGACCCCTTAGCACAAAGTCTTGTCCATTCCAGACTTTTGTTTATATTTCTTAGAGTAAAAATTCAAAACTGCATCACAAACTAAGACCCTGATCCATACAGTTTAAACACTGAAAAGCAACTCTGTTGACAATATGGCTGCTGTTTGATTAGGAGATAAGAAGCAGTATGAAAGAAATGAAAATGAATCCTACATCAGAACTTTATGAAGAAACTGTTAGAATCGATGTCAAGGGAGAAAAAATTAACAGCCATCACATACCGCAGTCTTGGAAGTGTTCCTACCTTCCACTAATCTTCAAGAGAGGTTATTTAGGGATGATATGTTTACAGTGCTTACAACCATTCATCTCAAAGAAGTTGTGACAGTTACTTTGCTGTTTTCTTTCTACTCCTCAAGGGGAATTTAATCAAGATTGTCAGTGCTTAAAAGAAAGGGTTGGGGGCATATTCACAATCAAGCTACACTTCAATAACCAATAAAACCACAAAAAATTAATCAAAACTTGACTTGAAATCTCTCCAGAATGGCAAAGCTCACACAATATCCCAGAGATAGATGATATCATGAATTTTGATGTACACAGTACACCATTTGATAAAAGCGGTGATGTTTTCCTGCCATAAGTAGTATAATTACGCTATGCATCATGTGCACTCATTTAATAATATCCTGCTCCGAGTCAGCCAAGCATTCTCACAAGCTGGCACCTTCACAGGGCCCACATTCTGCTGATCCCACTTTCCCCTACAGAAGTTGCTCAAGCTGCAGCTGCTGCCTTTTCACAAGGCAGGCTAATGATCTAGTGCTTTCTTGCCTGTTCAGGTTAATAGATAACTAACACATTCATTATACCAAGTTTTCCAGTAAGAAAAAATTGCACATTTGAGTCTTCTGCCTTGACAAATGTGGTGCTACATCTTGAAAGTTGATTAAAATCAATATCTCTGTACGAAATTACATACAAAATGTATTAGTATCCAGGATATTCTGATGAGAATGCCTCATAATCACAACTCTAGCCTCACCCCACCACCTACAAAAAAAAATCATACTAAAACTGAATGTATGAATTCATGAAAAATTAAATATTTTTCAACTCATAATCAAATTTTAAATCAAACCATAGTTTGAAATTTAGAAAAGTTCAGTCTTCGTTGCAATTGAAGAATAGTGCTAATAGAGAAGCGCAAAGACTTTCAAACATTCCGAAGTCATGTTACAGCCAGTCATATTACAGAAAACCTCCAAAATTCTATTGCATAAACCTTCTCAATTTAAAAACATGTACTTACCCTTAAACCTTTCTTCCACACTATTATCCCAGAAAATTGGAAGAAAATTACATAAGCTCATGTACAAGTGCATTATGGTTTCACTAACGTACAGTGCCCTTCCTCACGTCACCATTTCTCAGCTCACTACTGGATTTTCTCCTATAATCTCATTTAATCACAATATCAAGAACCTCACTTTTCTCAAAAAAAACCTTTTCCCAGTTTTTCCTAAGAAATCCTTAACTATCTTTCCAGGGCTAGCTCAAATACAACATTACCATTGCTGCTGTTACTGTAACTATGTGTAACCATCCCAAATCTGAATAGCCTAAACCAACTACAAATTCTACTGGACAAAGCAAGGCAGGAATTGTTTGGTTTTGCTCTAGAATGCCTGGCATCCCAGATACTAAGACACAAAAGCTGGAATGATCCAATGTCTGATGGTGAAAACCATTGGAAGCATCATTAGTCAGCATGTCTGATGGTGGGTGCTGATGGTTGCTCGAGATTTCCCCTGGGGCTTTCGCTTTGACAAGATTCTTGTGGCTTTTCCATGTGGTTTGGGATTCCTTACAGCACAAGAATCTTGAAACAGTCAGAATTTTACATGTGCCTCAAGGATCCAAAAATAAATGCTTCCAAAGAAGCAGAAAGCTTTTTCTCTATTCTACTAGGTTCTGTGGTAAGGTTTATGAACAAAACTGACAAAAGACAGATTAACTGGAGAAAAATAATTCATTTTATTTGATGTTCATATTTTTCTGTATTCACAAGATTCATAGAAAAAGAGTGAAAAAAACAGTGAAACTCCAGACCTTATATACCATTTTCACAAAAGACAAAAATTGTGAATCAATGAGACAAAAGAAACAAAATTGGAGCTTCTAAGAGTAGTAAATTGTAAGAAGTAAATATTGGGAGGAAACTAATGGTGGGGAAAAAGTTATTCAGAAAGCTGTGCTGGTGTAAATTAATCCCAGTGTAGATTTATCTTTCTCTAGCAATAAGGATCGGTCTCCTCTTTCAGATGCAGAAGGCAGATATACCCACAAAGGAAATGTATTCCCTGACTTTAGAAAAATAAGGGAAAGGAAGAAATCTCTTTTTGTGTCATCATTTTCTCATTTGCCTTTAACTCAAAATAATCCCTATGCCAAAGAGATACATCTTGAGGTAGTGTATTCCAATTCCCTTTCAATATTTCTGGTCTAGCTCCAAAGTCATAGAATATCACATTCTCTATATTTCATTGATTATAAGACATTGCTATTAAGTTTTATCTGTTTGTTTCTTACTTTTGGCTCCTAAGAAACAAGAATTGAGCAGAGTGAGGATGTAAGTCTAGCACTACAGAAAATCCAAAGATTTAAGATTAAGGATATCTAATACTCTACTTAAATTAGAGGTGTTATGGTATCTTTTTCTCTCCTTAAGACTCCCTTAAAGTATATGGCCCACCAGAAGTTCTAGTTTAGGGTTTTAACACAGAATGTTATAAGTTCTACCTCTAGGTGAAAGAGAAAACAGCAGTGCTAAAATTAGGCTAGGGAGTAAGCTGAGAGCAAGAATTTAGTAGAGAAGTCAGAGTTGGATCCAGAATGGCAAGAAAATTT
>NDGM010980990.1:0-12574 GCA_002564305.1 Octomys mimax | reverse complement strand
AAAAAAAAAAAAAAATGCAAGGGATGCCAAAATCAGCAAACAGTGTATTTTAGAATAAGCAAAATAAAGGATTTTTAAAAAGTAAAAACATCCGTAAGTCACTGGAAACTACAAAAGAGAGGTCCTTGAAATCTCACAGGCACAGGCCTTGAATGTCTACAAGTTGTTCATCCAGTGTTATTTTCAAAGATACAAAAGGAATCCAGCCTGGTGGCATGGTGGTCACACCTCTACCCCTTGTACTTGGAGGCTGAGGCAGGAGAAACACAAGTTGGAGGGCAGCCTAGGCACCTACGAAACCCAGCGGGGCAGGGTCTCCAAGTGTTAAAGGACAAATAAACAAGAGGGTGGGAAATGCACCTCTGTATATAGGCTTTGTGGGGTTTTTGGTTTGGTTTTTTTTTTCCAGAACTGAGGATTGAACTCAGGACCTTGCACTTGCCAGGCAAGTGCTTATTCTACTTAGTCATCTCCTCAGCCCCTAGGCTTTGTGTTCAGTCAACACTGCAGAATGAGAGAGAGAGGAAGAGAGACAGAGAGAGAAAGGGAGAAAGAGGTATGAGGGGGAGAGGGAGAGGGAGAAAAGACAGGAGAAAAGTAAAAGGCACAGGAGGAAGAGCTTAGTCAATTCATTGTTCCTGGTCCCAGAAAAAAGGGGAAATGAAATGAAGATGGGAGCAGGCTTTGGCCGGAGTGTGCGCAATGAAGTTGCTCTAACAGAGATGATCGTGTGGGTCACTCGGTAAGAGCAGTGCAGAGAATGGTGCTCAGATGCTTATCGAGCCAGAAAGCGAACCCATGTCTCCAGCCCTTTATTTTCACCCTCACGACAATGGACCTTGACACAAGAAGGTTAAATGTAAGTACTTCACATCTCACACCATCCACTAATTATTATGTTTTAGATTCTTGGCTTCTTTTCTGTAATGAGAGTTGGCCATATTTGCTGCTGGTAGCTTTAGCTGATTTCTTTTCCTACATGGTTCCCCATGTGCCACTATTGTGTAAGGTTATTATTTCTTGGCCAGAATTGATAAACTATTGCTCAGAAGACTATTACAAGCTTCTCGATCTTGAAATATATTAATATAGCACAGCAAACATATTATTATGTTCCATTAAATAAAACCTAGCTGGACATTCATAATTCAACTTTGGCTAAGCATTGCATGTGTTCTGGAATCACGGCCTTAGATGACCACAGGTTTCACCAAACATAATCAGAGATTTCCAGAAGCACCAGTCCAGCTTTCCTCAGCATAGCTGGCGCGGTTCCTTTGGACCTATTCACAGTCGGGGCTGCAAGCCTATTTTGTCTAAATAAGACTAGCAATCTTCACAGTTATTATTGTCCCCTGCTAGGATGTAACACCAGTTAGAGGGATTTCAATCTTTAAGAACCTGTGACTACAGGAACAAATAATGTCCTAGCAAACCATGGTAGAAACAAACACATTTTCCTTTTACACTTGTTTTAAACATAAGTTGGTGGTTTATATTATTCTGTATCACAGCATGAATGTTGTCTCCAACTCCATTTGCACTTTTAGATATAAATAATAGGTGAAATACTAATTTTTACATCAAAGAATAGGATTTCAGCTTTGGCTGAAATTTCTTGAAGCTGTTTCTGAAAATGAGAAATGTAACTGTGTTTAACAATTCTATAATCTTTATACTAGCATATTCTGATCATACTTGTCATATTTATATCTCAAAAATGGTCAAGTTCATTGTCAACTTATTTTATCTCTTGGACCAATAATCTTTCCAATTTTTTTATACTTAAGAAGTATGTCATGCAATATGAGAATATTTAAGTGGTCCAGGCTCCAGATGTGATATAATTACTTCTGTCTCTGCAATCACTGCTTCAATCCAGTTCTCTACTTCTTGTTCTTATCCTGCTAGTTTATATTCATTTAGAATATTTCATTTATAATTCTTTTAGAAGTACCTGGCTCACACTGAGTAGAATTCTGAAAGTTTGAAAGTTCATCTCCAATTTATAATCTGCTCTGTAGCTTTCAGTAATGACCTGTAGAGTCAACCAAGTGCAGGTAAAAGTATTTTTAAGAAACAAATCTCCCTGCAACACGTGCAGACATGTTTACGTCTTCATTCCCCCAGACGCCTCGGCTGACGCCTTTCCACAGTGGCTAGCTCACACTGTTTGTCCGTGGAGCCAGGGTTTGTGGGCAAAGTGTCACAATCCTACACCACTTTGTACAACAGACTTCAGAGCCCAAAGAGCAGAATACAGGGCTCCCCGGGCGCTCTGAGATCCCTGCTCGTCTCCGTGGAGAACGGGAAACCAGTTCCTCGCAGACGCCAAAGATCAAGCGAATTGTATTTTCATAGTCTTAGCCTGGCTCTGATTTTATTTTATCGTCATCAAGCAATCAGTACTGTCTTCTCTCTTGATGATGAAGTTTCCCACCCTGCACATAAAACCCCCAACTATTAGCACTGAATATATTATACACATCAGCGTGACTCTTAGGATTTAAAATAAATGCTCTTCGCATTTGGTTGGTGCGCGCGTGATTCAGTGAGCGCGTCCCGCCGGGCAGCCTCTCGCGTCTTGACCTTTGCACTGCGCGCCCTCGCGCCTCCCCGCCCTGAGTCCGCCTCTGCATCTCCTGCCAGCTCCTAGCTGCGCCTCTAGCGCCTTTGGAAGGGACACGTCCCTCGCGGGTGCCCGAGCAGGGGCGCACCGCAGTGGCGGGAGGCAGCCTGGGATGCGCGTCCTGTGCTCACGCGGCCGCCGCTCCGCACGCGTGGGGTCCCAGGAGCGGGCGGGGTGCGCAGGCGTGCACGCTGGGCTCGGGCTCTCCGCAACCTTTTGCTTTCTCACACCCATAGCCAGCCCTAAAGAGAACTGTTGACGCCTCCGGCAAGCGTTGGTAGCAATCAATCTAACCCCATGACGGCCTGCTTCATTAGTAACGGAAACCATAAAACTTCAATTTAGTGCGCGGAGCAATGCGCAACGCTAAACAAAGAAAATGAAAACCATATTTCAAGGACTTTCTCCGGAAAGATATCGCCACAGGACGAACGCTTGGTCCCAGAGCTGGGGGAAAGAAAGCGGTTTAAAATGGGTCGGCGAGTGCAGGCTCCCCGCTCTCCCTTTCCCGTTTTCATTTCTCCGCCAGCTGCTTCAGAAGACAAGCTCTGATTCCCAGAGCTAGAGCGGGGCTCTCGCCCTGCGGGAGCCCCGCGGAGCCCTGAACGTCCTGCCTTGGAAGAAAACGAAATTCGCCATCGGTCTAAAGCATTGCTAGTTTGAGTTTTCTGTGTGGCACCGTTACACAGAACCCTACACATCTGCGCAGTATCTTCTTTCACTTCGAGAGACAGCTACGCCTCGTAAGGTGGAAGCGTGCTCCGGCTGGCTGCGCGGCCTCGGCTGCGGGAGGGCCTCCCCCGCGCGCGCTTCCTCACCTGGATCCCACCGCCTCCGCGACTCCCGTCCCAGGACAACCTCTGCTGTGCTTTCGTCACTAGGTTTTGGCCTTCAAGTTTTATCTTCATGCTTTGCCCAGGAACTGTCAAAGTCATACGTGCTGGCTGGCCTGCCAACGCTGCCTTGCGGCATACTGTCCGCGTCTGCATCGGCGTCCTCTTCGGCTGCGTGTGTCTTCCGGACACGCCTTCCTTCGTGCGGAAGGATTTTTACAGGTTTTCGGTTGTTTTGTTGCCTTATTACTACTGAGCGTTCTTTACACAATCTGGATAAAAGTTCTTCGTGTGTGTGTGTGTGTGTGTGTGTTTCAGGGAAGGGTCTACAAGGTGTTCAGGGTCTCACTACTAGATCGGACTCGCAGAGACCCGCTGTTTACAGCCTCCCAAGAGCTGAGATTACAGGCGCGCGCCACCGCGCCCAGGCTCAATCGCGTCTCAATTGCTGTCTCAGCGTGCCCTGGGGCGGGGCCGGCAGGGCTGGCCTGGCCTTTGCATCAGCTCGCAGGTGCTTAATCCGCTGAGCTATTTGGCTGGCCCTTAAAAGTTCTTTATTAGGTACAAAATTTGCAGATATTGCCTTCTTCCCTGTAGCCCATCTTTTCCTCTTCTTAAAGTGACTTTTTAAAAATGGCACTTTATGAAGTCTAAGTAATGATTTCTTTCATTCACAAATTATATATTTGGTACTATATATAAAATGTTCCCATATAACACAAAGATTGTGTCCTTTGAGTTCCTCTAGAAGTTTGGGTTATACATTAAGGTTAGGGATTCAGTTCAATTTAATCTTCCTACTAAAGATCAGAGTGAGGAAGGAAGTGTAGTTTTCATCTGTGGAATTCCCCGGATTTTGATAGCATTACTGTTTCTCTCTTGAATTCACTGTTCCCCTCTGACACAGAAGAATTGATGGTGTATGCACGAGTCTGTCTGTATTCTCTCGGGTGTGCAGTCGACTGCCAGGGCCTTGCCGAGCATAGTTTGAATCTGTACTTCTGTTTGGGAGCAACGCTCCTGCACACCTCTGCAGGGTGGACGCTGGCTCCCTTCCTCTGTACTCCCCACACTCCAGTCGTCTCAAGTCCCAGAGGCCACAGGGAGCCTCAGTGGCTCCCTGCTGCTTTCTGGGCTTTCTTCAGGAAGGTGAGGCTGGATTGTCCCTGGACTCGCCTTGCTGGCCCTCTCAGGGCTTCCGCTGCCCACCGGCCTGAGAACATCAGTTCTAGGCACCTTGCTGTCTCGCTCCGGTCCTCTCCATGCACGGGTAGCTTGGTCTCCAGTCGCTCACACCGACTCTGTGCACAGCCCGCCGTTCCAGCTCTGCGACCCCTGCTCTTCCCCGATCAGCAGCATGCCCTTTGTTCTCCATGTGTGTGAGACTCCTCAGTATCTGTTGAGCCCTCAGCATTCCACTCTAGCTTTCCAGGAAGCTAACATACTTTAAATCTTCTTTCCTATCAATAACACTTACTTGAGCAGGTGAGAAGGCCTTGTGTCTCATGTTTAGCTTATCATTTTGAAAGAATCACTTTCTGTACAGGAGGAATAATTCAAGGTGGTGGTGTAAAAATGTGCGGCCCTTTAAGACCACACGAGTCAAGGACGATAGTGAAAATGTGCATCTAACAATGTTCTATTTTTGTGATGTAACCATAACTTCTTGTCATTTGACCAAAACAAACCCTTAGCAAAGCAAATAATGTTGTGGCTATGTTGGAAAGTCATATGAGCGAAGTCTAACACCAGGGTGTCTATTTTAGCCCAAGATCTGCTGCTCATTGTCCGGGTATACTCAGGGGTTCCATGGAAGGTCTATTCTGCTGAGAGAAGTGTTCAGTAAATGCCTACACTCCCTCGGGCCACCCAGCTGGCAGAGGCGGGTGACCACCTCTCATAGGTGAGTGCCAGCTCATGCCCTGGGCTGCAGTTTGGGGCATGTTCCTTCACAGAGACATAGATCTGGTTTTTAAAGTGAGAGCAGGGACACTTTTAGTGCTCCTTCATGGCAGCTTTATGTTCATGTTCATTTTTGCCCGTTTATCTGATCCATTGCTTTTGTTTTTCAAGCTCTTATTGCCTTCAAAGGGCTTGTTATTTGATTTTACCCTAGAAGGATTGAACTCAACATATTACTTCTCTAAGGAGATATCTGACCTCTTATTTTTCATTTTGGCTTAAAAAACTGTTCCCTTGTGCAAAGGATTCCAAATACCAGCTTGGAAGACCTACTCTGGAATCCAAGTAACTTCTTACAGGCCGGAGATATCACGCCATGTACATTGGGATTTACTCTACTTAGACCTGACTCAGGACCTTGTCCTTGGTGGATAGGTGCTTAAGCCACCGAGTGAGTTCCCAGCCAGGATTTCACTCTTCCTTATTGACCAGAAGCTACTATAGCCATATGCTAGTGTAAGAATTTATGTTTCCATGAAAGTTAAGTTAATTTCAGACTCTCTAGTCAAATATGCTTATCTAGAAATAGAAAGATTTATGTGGTATCCTAACCCAAAATTTAAAAAATAGGATAATAAATATTCAAAAGATAAGGTAATAAATAGGGAGACTGACAAAAGTGGAACCGACAATACACCAGTGGGAAGGAAGTTGATTAAGTGCTGATATTGGAAGACCAGAGAGGTATTCACTTGTGTCCTGTCAGAGTGAGATGCTTGCAGCCCTAGAATCCCATGCTTTACCTTTTTAAACTATGTATGTATGTATGTATGTATGTATGTATTTGGTACAAGGTCTCACTACCCAGCTCAGACTCATTGTGATCCTCCTGTCTCAGCCTCCTTAGCGCTGGGATTGCAGGTGTGCGCCATCACTCCTGGTTTCGGTGGCTGGCTTGGCATGGGGCCAGCTTGGCATGTGGTCCCAGGGATTGAAGCTGGGTCCTTGCGCTTGCCAGGCGAGCACTTAGACCACCGAGCTACCATCCCAGCACCAATTTCTCTTGCCCTCATTAGCTAGCTGACTGTGCAGGGAAAAGTGAAGACAAAGTACAGAACCAGCAGTACACCCTGCGGAAACTCCCTGACCCACTCATCTAGAAATAATGCTGCTGGAGTCCTACGCAGGTAAGAAGATTAAAATAGTAAATTTGATTACATTCAGTGATTGCTTGTGGAGAACTATGAGTGAGGAATTCCTGGAGTCCTCAGTTTGAGGCATGCGCCCACATTCTCTGGCTTCCAGCTGGCAGCCAGGCAGGCCTCTCCTGCGGCTGGTCTGCTGAGGACCCCAGTGCATGCCACACTAGTGGAGGGGAGGGCTCTGCGTCCTGGGACAGAGCCCTCCTGATTAAAGCATCTTTAAATAAATCCCAAGCAATGGGAGTATGCGAACCTCTCCCAGTAGGACTGGGAGAGGACAGGCATGTTCCTCCTCACTGCTCTGTCTCCATGTGTTTTTGGTGTGATAGTAAAACATAAAAATAAAAAGCACGTGTTTTGTATAGGAAGAAAAGTAGAGATGTGTGTGTTACTGTGTCTGTGTGTGCCAATATTTTTATTTAGAAAATTACAAAAACCAAAGACATGTCCTGTAACTAATCAGTGAGCATTACAAGTGCAGGATAACTAGGCCCATGTGCATAAGTCAAATATTTTCTTATATACAGCCAATGGGCACTAAAACTGGGCCAATTATAAAATTGTCCTATTTCCAATAACACTAAAATGAGGTATTTAGGAACAACTGCAGCAACCCTTGGTGATTTACATGATGTATGGCAAAAAAGCCTGACGAGACTCATTCAGAAATGGAGAGAGAATGGTCACGCATCAGAGCTTCAGTGCTGGTGAAGTGCAGAGGCTCCATGGCGTGACTTGTAAGCTGCGTGTGAGCCCAGCTGCTACCCCAGCAAAGTGTGTGGACTGCCATGCATCTAGAGGAAGAGCAAATCGGGAGTATCCAAAACATGCAATTTCAAGTTTCAGTGTGAAAATGCCAGAATCAAGAGAGGATCACACTAGCAAAATAGGCCCAAAGGCCAGAGAGACTGACCTAGAGATAAATCACTGTAGCTACATCACTGTAGTTAATGAAATGTTCAAAAAACGTACAAAGAATTTGATAAATATAATGCTTTCAAGAGCAGAGCTTGAATTGAATACACACATGTAAAATAAATTAGCATAAAGACGGTTTACTATTTTCACAGAAATTACCTGAAAATGCTCAAAGTCCCACGTGCAAAACCCAAAACTAAAAACGGCGGTAGTAAGACACAGGACAGAAATCCAGGCTACCCGTGAGTCGACGAGAGTGCAGATCAAGCATGAGCGCCACAGCACGGGAGCACGTCTGCGGGGCCGAATCCCGAGCTCGCTGTCGGAAGCATGCTTTTGGGGGAGCAGTGAGGGAAGAGGGGTTGGAAGGAGGGGCTGGGCCTGGGAGGAAAGCAGAGACAGCTCCAGGAGCATCGCGTACAGCTGCGAATCCTCCACGATGAGTTTGAGCATTGGATATGCCTGAATTAACTTAAGTAAATTTAAAAAATAAAAACAAAAGATAAAATGATTAGGATGTTTTTAAGAAAGGGTGAGCAGGAACAGCAAGACAAGCCACCAGCGTGGAAATGTTTCCAGAACCTGTGTGTGGGAAGCACTCTGTAACATGCAAGCAATTCTTACAGTGCACCTGCGAGAGAACACCCAAAGGTGAAATGCCCACCTGTTCTGAACATTCACCAAATAATAGATGGAGCTAGAGAACAGGAGACAAAAGATGCTCAGCAACGTCTGTCTGGGGAAAACCAACTCCAACGGCACCGCAGTGCTATTAGCAGGAAGGCTGGGGCAACGGAGCAGTCCCGACGGTGGCCAGGCGGTGGCGCCCCATCGGGTCCCTCTGCTTCTGGGAGAAGGGCAAGGTGCAGCCCCTTGGGAAGACGATGGTGTCTCCTTCTTTTATACTTAAAAATATATATTTGGGCATTATTGTACCAAAAATAGTATTCTATTGGGCAACTATTATAGGATCCCTTTAGTTCACTTACAAATATTTTGCTGTTTCAATTTTGTGGGATTAAATGCAATATAGTGAGCATTATTAAGTGTACATTTCTGGTCATAGGTAATATTATTTCAATAACTAACTCTTGGCTGTAGAACTAATGGAATAAAATAGTTTGAATATCTAATATAGTACACATTATAACACTTATACATAAATATGTATGAATCTATCCACTAAGGAAATTTGAGCTTATTGCAATTTTACCTGAGGTTAATTTGAACATCAGCCTACTCTATCCTGGAAAACTCTGTTTTGTATCCTTTTCACTTGTGTGCATATTGTAGGTTATGTAATTAAATATCTTCTATCAATTACAAAATAATGTTGATCACTTTTCTACATTTACCTAATATTTTTATTCCCAATACTTTTAATTCACTGCATCTTTTAACTCTTTAGCAATTTTTTACAGAGTCTCACTATGTGTTTTAGGCAGGCCATGAACTTTCTGTGTAGTGGGTTTCCATGAACTCAGGGCAACTGTCCTGCGTCAGCCTCCTGAGTGCTGGGATTACAGGCATGTGTCAGCACGCCCAGCGGGGAATTCCCATCTCACTATTGTTAATCAATGAAAACTGTGCTCCACTGCTCCTTTGTAAATTTTTCCAGAGCTTTTATTTTGCCATAGCTTTAATTTTTTTTTTCAGAGTTCATATTTCAGTAAGATGTTAACAATGAATAGCACACACACACACACAGAGCACACTTAAGAGTAAATAAAAGAAAAAAGAAGTGATCTGTTAAAAATGCTGTAAAATGAGACTTTTGAGTTACATATGCTTCCAAAACATAATGCTTTCCATCTGCAAGTTTCATAATTTACAAATGGTTTAAATGCATCTTATTTTATAATATTTAAGACCAGATCTCATTCTCAGAACAAGCTTCATCAATAAATATGTGACCCTGAAAAATCTGTATAATTTTCAAGGAACTGTTTGCGCATCTGGCAAAAATGATGGAGAGCTATAGGATCTATCCCATAGGCTTAGCTGAAAGACCGAAATGTCCGAAAAGCACACTGTGTTCATCAGATTTCCACACCGTGACAAAATGCCTGGGAGGGGCAACCGAAAGGAGAAAAAGGTTATGTTGGTCACAGTTCAAGGGGCTTCAGCAGTGGCACTCGGGCTCCAGGAAGGAGGGTCATGGTGGGAGAGCGTGGTGACGCCTGCCCTGTGACCGCCAGGACACAGAGAACGAAAGACCTGAAGGGCAGTGGTGGGTGCACAGTGTTGTTTAGCTTTCCTGTGCCTTGTTCCATGCATGGCCACAATCCTGTCACCTAGCAGTGAGGCATCTTGTGTGGGTCCTTGGATGGGTCCTCCCCTCAGTAAGCCAGTGCCCTCCTGACCCAGGAGGGTCCACCCTGCACACCCCAAAGTTGGGCTCTGCCTTCAAACCACGAGTGCTGGGGGATGCTTCCTGTCTAGAGCTTATCGCACACACAGGACTTTGTGACACATAGCAACCACTAAGTACATGATCTTTGCTGTACTGTTGTTGGCGCCATAATGGTAATGGTGAAGTCTAATATTATTGCACAAGAATTACTCAACTTTATTACAGTATAATTGACAAAATTATGCACACCATAACATATATAAAGGGATGTGCACAGTGCCAAGATGCCCAGGGATTGTTGCAGTATGCTAGTACAGTGTGAGCACGACAAGAAGAGGGAAGTGTGGGTCCAAATCCTCGCCTGGCGCCCAGTGCATCTCCTCAGTGTCGCTCGCCGGGTCTCCAGGCTGTTCTGTCCGGGAAGAGCTGCTGTGCGTTGTGTATTGAGGGGATCAAGCCTCCTGCACAAAACTGTGATGCTGCTTGAGTGATCAACCCAGAACGTGGCTGTTGCTTCACGCCTGAGTCACTGTGCTAGGACACTTTCCATCTTATCAACACTTCCTGTGGCCACTTCTGGGGTGACATGGGATTTGTGTTCTAAAAACACACAGAAGATCCTGCTGTCTGGGACTCTTATTCTGTGAACAACAGCGTCAACATATAGTTCATTTTTAAAGCAGAGCATAGAATGGAGTTTGGCACAGAACAATCTAAATAGTTGAATTTTATAATCAAATTATAAAAGAATAAACTACATTTGAAAGAGTGAGAGTGGACTACGGAGTCCTGAGTAGCAAGAGTGCTCTGGGGCAGTAACAGTGAGGAGTTTGCACGTGGATCATAAACTTAAAACATAAAGACAACATTGCCAAGACACTGTAGCATGTAGCGGTACTGCCTATGAACTTCAGACGTCCTGTAAGCTCTTCACCACGAAGTTGCCGGAGTGAAAGGTGATCATACGCTTGCAAGCCGCCCTGTTGCTTGTTTATCATCCAGTCACAGCAAGACACTGATGGAGTTGGCTTGAGATGTCGGGCACCCTCGGAGCCGTGTTGCTTAAGGGAGGCGTATCCAGGGTAAGGCTAATGCAGCTGCATCACATGCTAAAAGATATCAACACGCTTTAAGAGCTACAAATATGTTGAAGTTGGAATCATTGCTCTTTAAATTAATTATATTTGGAAAAGTTAAAAGGACAAAAATCAAGAACCTGGTGCAGCATTGTGGCTCCATCTGACTTTGGGCCTAGAGATCAGATCTCCCTTCTTGCTGATTATATTACCAGTGGCAAATTCAGCTTATTTTTGTTTTCTTAGTTGGGAATGGAACCCGGGGCCTTAGACACGCTAGGAGAGAGCAACACCACTGAGCCTTAAGTCGGACTTTTAGCTCTTGGGGTTACTTAAATTTAATAGACAAAATGTTTATTATATTTTGAGAGTATAAGTGTATTTTCTGTAATACCCAAAACAGAATGCAAAGATTCACCACCTAAAGTAACCCTGTCTCCCAGGAGTCTCTGTGTGACTGCAGGACTTCAAACGCCCCTCAGAGCCTGCCAGACAGGCACTTGTGAATCGCTTCCACATACAGCACAAGGGTGAGGAACGAGGGAGACGCCCTGCAGCAGAGTCGGGACTCCTGCGCGATGCTGTCAGCAGGGCCTTGGCAGGACAGCCCTGCTCTGCTCTCGCAGCCATCCCCCGAAGCACCCTGGAATGCATGGCAGCTCCTGGTAAGGGCTGCACCCTCTCCTGTCTGGCACATCCGAAGGACGGTGCTTCTCAGCCCAGCAATGGCCCTACTGCACCAATGCCAGCTGATTAGACGGTTTAACGTCTGAGGAAGAGGCAATCTCAAGCCTTTATAGAACTTTATATTCAAGTTTCCAGCGCGAGGGGATGTTGTTCCTTCTGTGAAGAGACAACCACAGCCTGGTCTTCCTGAGAGGTCAGCTGATGACGTCACGCGGTTGGCCCTTGAGGACAAAGTGGGCGTGTTGTTATAACAATGGAAAATTGTACTGAATTAGATCAGCTCCCTAAATGCTCTTAACCCTCCTTTCTGGGTTCATGTGTGGACTTCCAAGCCTGCTTTACCTGGGTCATGCCCGTACATGATATGGTGTGAAGTTACAAGTTTACTTGTGGGCCAAAACATACAGCTGCTTGTTGGAGACCCTTCAGAGATCTGGGTGGAATGGGCAAGCGTGTGACAACTTCCACACCCTGCAGGTCTCAGTAAGAACACAAGCCTCATGCACAAAACCAAAAGCGAAAGCAAAGGCAAAAAAGAAAGAAAAAAGAAAAAGCCTTTGTCATGCTACACCACAGACCGATAATTTTGTTCATTTTCGCCTCCATAGCACAGCTTATGCTAATTGAGAGAGAAGCTAGATTGATAACAGCAGACAGTAATAGCGAGGTGTTCAGGTTTCTCTGTGTGTGTGCACACGCGTGTGTGCCTGTGCGTGTGTGGGTGTGAGTGTGTGTGCGTGTGTGAGTGTGGGTGTGCGTGGGTGTGAGCGTGTGCGCGTGTGGGGTGTGTGAGCGTGGGTGTGTGTGGGTGTGCGTGTGTGCGCACGTGTGTGCGTGGGGGTGTGTGAGCGTGGGTGTGCGTGGGTGTGCGTGTGTGCGCGCGTGGGTGCGTGGGGGTGTGAGCGTGGGTGTGCGTGGGGGTGTGTGAGCGTGGGTGTGCGTGGGTGTGGGTGTGAGCATGTGTGTGCGTGGGG
>NDGM010980986.1:0-16732 GCA_002564305.1 Octomys mimax | reverse complement strand
GGGGGGGGGAAGGAATAGGACTAAAGCCTTTATGCCAAGCATCATTTGACATCAGGCTGTCCTGCTCTTCCTCCATTCTGCATGTAACTATACAATGTTTCAACTCCTTAACAGGATGCAGCCACTTGATCCTGAACTTCCAACCTGTAGGATGCTGAGAAATATCTGTTCTTTATAAATTGGAGTGTAGACTAGGGAGACATGCCAGGGGCCTAAATGCCTGCCTGTCACATGCAAGGTCTGGAGTTAAATCCCCAGCACCACATGCCATGCCAGCCCCAGAACTAGGCATGGTGGCACAATTCTGTAGCCCCATCACTAGGGAAGCTGAGACAGGAGGATCACTACAACTCTGAACTGTGTAGTGAGAGCCTGTATTAAAAAATACAAATAAAAACTAAATTGCAATGTAGTTATTTTGTTGCAAAAACAAGAAAATGGACTACAATAAGAAGCACTGTTTGCAAAGCTTTTTAATTTTATCATGAAGGCCATTAAGGTCATGTGATTCAACTTTAACAGAAAAGAAAATTGGCCTCCAGGTAAGCTGTAACTTCTGTATTTTGAAGTTTTGATTTTCCCAGAAGTGTTTCTAAAACATGAAAACTAGAATTATATAATTTAACTGCTTTGAGGGTTTGTGGTTTTTTTTGTTTTTTTTTGTTTGTTTGTTTTGTTTTTTGATGGGGAGAGGGATACTGAGAATCAAACTTAGGAACTTGCACCTGTCAAGGTGCTACTTGTGCCACTGAGCTATATGCCTGCACTCTTCTGTCCTCTCCTTCTGGATTACCAACACAGGGATGTAAAGGAGGTCAGTTCATGCTGAGAAATTCACAGAACAAAAAAGTTTCACATCCACCATACCGACAACTTTCCTTGCTTTGAGTATATACTTCTTTGGAAAGTTTAAGTCAGTCATATTTATCCCAAAACAGAAACTGATAATGGCTAAATCTCAGTTTAAAGTCAAAATTAGTCATTCAGAGAAAAGTTCTGGGTTAAAATAGTGCAGTGTGAATAAAGCTGGGAAAAAAACCCTCATATGTTAAACAAATGAAATCAGGTCCAAAAGATCACCTACTATACTATTCTGGGCTTTCTACATGTCATTTAACGTTACGATACTTTCTAAAGGATGATATAGGTCCATGTTATAATGGCATATAAGATTTTTTTTCTCTTATTGTTATTTTTGGTTAATTCAGCAGCAAATATAAGCACAATTTCTGTTGATTTCATGGCTTATCTTTGTAAAATCTATCTATTAAACTTATACCTGAATTTGCTGTCAGTTCTTGAATGAAAAATGTAAGTATGATGAGGGCACTATTCTGGAATAGACAAAATCAACCTGTGATGTAGAAAATAGATCCAGGGTTGCCTAGAATGGAAGATGAAGTGATTTTCAGAACCAGGAGGCTTTCTAATATTTTAGAATTATTCTTTGTCTTTACTTTCCAGTTTTATTTAGTTTTTTATTAGTGCACGTTAGTAGCATACAATCTCTACAGGGTTGTGTGTGGACTAGATACACATACATAACACATCTAAATTCCTCTCTAATCTCCTTTCCCTCTCCTCCCTCTTGATCCCCTTCCCATTTGAGAAAAAAATTCCACCTTCCTATTTCTTACTATCTATCTTTTATTTTGCTCTTCATTTATAATCTGGGTTTCTCATATAAGAGAATTCATGCAATATTGAACCTTGTATGTCTGATTTATTTTACTTAACATGAAGTTACACAAATTTATACATTTGCTTTAAGTTTTTGAACTCTACTAAAAGGCAGGTATTTTATACTATTTTAATGATATCAGAATGAGGTTTATTTAAAAATATATAGAAAAATACAACCCTTTCCACACATCAAAGAAAGATATTGTTTTCTCCCAGTGAACCAGATTGGGAAGAGGTGATTGGTCCTGTCTGCACAAACCACATGTAGAATTACTGGGTTATGTGAAAGTGCCTCTGTCTCTCCTTGAGAGAAACTCACACATATTTCAATATCTTTGTTTCTTTTCTGCATGTTTTCCTAATACAGTAAAGACAACTTTAAGGATGAAAACCCAGCTTGCCTGCCATCATATAGTCTTTGCAAAGCTATGCCTTGCGCAGTATATTTTGACTGAAATTTGTAAATCTACATTTTTTTATGATCACAGATCCTCACAGATACACTACTGTCTTCATTGAAAGTTGGAAAAATATTTTTAAATACATAAATTGCTTTCAACACTTTTGTTCTCTATGGTTCTCTCTCTTTAAGTGAGCAATGATGGATGTAAAAAATGAGAGGGAATGTACAACATACGCATTTTAAAAAAAAAAAATACCTTCCTGAACTTGCATTATGGAGATGATAAAAGATAATTATCATGTCTATGAGTTTCTTTGAAGCAACTATATATTGTCAGATCAAACAGGCTGTAATCTTCATGAACATTGACTTTCTGTTGTTAATTTTGCTTCTTCTTTCAGAATTCTCATGCCTAGAATGGCAGCATCTGACAATGGAAAATGAGGAATAACTTCTCTTAAATTACTGCATGAAAACTTATTCTGCTGGTCAGTATATATTTCAAGGTGCCATCAAGTTGACAGTTTCTGTAAAGAAACTTGGAAGGAAACGATCAAAGTATTTTTAGTCAAGTATTATCATAGTTGTATCTTCAAAATGATCCTACATCCCCAAATGCATTATTTTACCCAATTTTCCTGGTTATTTCTCATAGAAATGCCATGACTTTGAACAGAATACAGCACAAATCAGACCATGGGTATGACACTTGGTGAGCTTAATGCTGAAACAATTGTTTCCTCGTACCTTTTGTCCTTTGCTTACAGCTGTCTTTTAACTAGTGACCTTATGTTCTCATTAAAGCAGCTATGGGAGTCTTCAACCCCTGATATTATAGACAGCTAAGTTAGGGAGAAATATTCTAAGCAATCAGACAGGTTGAGGCCCTCAAGGGAGTCAATGCAAAAGATAAGAACACATTATAACTGTGTCGGGAGGTACATCTTCTGGAGGACAGGCCTCGTGATAAGACAAAATAACCAGGCCTGCATGCCTTCTCGAGAAATAAGCCATAAACAAACATTAATATAAGTGGGCAGCCCAAACCCTTGGTTCATCTCTTCATAAAAAGTTTCTTGTTCTTTCATTGATACTTGCTATGTGACATGCTGCTCCATTAGATCAATATTACCTAAGTGACTGAACTTGTAATCTTATTGGTTGACCATAATTTTGTCCCATATTGTGCTCACCTCATGATTTTTGCTGTATAAAACTTCCTCTTGTAAAATGTGTTCTATGGCAACCCATTCAGGGCCGCTCTGATCTCTCAGCTATTTGGCTATTCTTAAACTCCATTGTTTCTCAAAACTCATTCTTAGATTTTAGGAAACACAAACTATGCATACGAGACATCTAACAGGTTGGGAGTTACTCTGATTTCTCCTATATCACTGCTTCACCCTGGGATGAAAGCAAGATAAAACATCTTCTTGCTTAATAAGGATAAATTCAAATCGCTATGCTTGATTGCCTTAAGAATGTAAAGAAATTGCCTTATTAGAGTCATCTGATATCTTGTAGATCTAAAAGTTAAATAATGTATAGCATTGGTGAAATATATGTTTATTTTTTAAGTAAGCATTCGAATTACCTATTTAATTTTTTGTGGCAACTACTGAACATAGAATCACATATGTGGCTGAAATTGTCTACTGGATGGCACTATTCTACATTTGAGATCAATAGACTTTTTCTGTGCTAAATGGCCAACTTATATACAGTCATGCCTCGGTATGCATGGGACATTGTCCCAGAGCACCCCCCCCCCAGGGATACCAAAATTCACAGATGTTCAAATCCCATCTATAAATAGGCATCATAATTACACGCAACCCATGCACATCCAACTGTATACTTGAAGTCATCTGTAGCTGACTTACAGTTTATAATACAATGTGAATGCTACATAAGTAGTTGTTTTGCAGTATTTTTTGAAGAAGAAGAAAAAGTCAACATGTTTAGCACAGATCCAATTTGTGTGCATTGAGGGGTGGTCCGAGATTGAATCTGGGGATGCTGACTCTACCAGGATGGAAGGCTGACTTACTTGACAAATGTTTCAGGCTGCTAAATATAGATCTCTGCTAGGACACTCTGAAGTGGTCTTTCTGGGAGCAGGTAAAGGGTGAATACACAATGTGTCATGCATGGATGGCTGTGGTCACAAAGCCCTGTCTACAAAAGCAAGCTAGCTGGCTGACTGATGCATAGGCCATTATTTGCTGCATGGTCTATTTATCAAGCTTCGATCCTCGATAGTTTTAGGGCACACAAAATAACAGAAGATCTTCCTCCTAAGAAGCTGCTGTGTAGGAGAAGGGGGTCCCAACCAGATTTCATGCATGCGTAGTCTGTAGGGTTCCACTGTGTGTCTTCTGGAGTTCTCTGGCAGTGGGGGCTCACATCTTGCTATTATTTACTTCAGAAACAATCTAAGCTGAATGAGAATTTGAGGCCATGCTGGGCAAAGGATACAACCTATTGGACTGAGAAGTTGGGTAAGCATGGATGACGGTTCCAGAACCAGAGGAGCAACTCATAAGACATAAATAGATGCTGAAAAGTCATTTATAACAATCAATATGACAAGCACCTCCTCCTGGAAGATCCAGTGCTAAGCAAGATCCATGCTCCCTGAGGAGAAAGTAAACAGAGGAATTAATAGTTGCATTTTAAGCAAAGAAATATTTGTCTTCAAGAAGATATAATGGTCACCTTTTTCTTTTATCTTGAGAAACTTTTAAATTAATTATATTTGTGAGCAAATTTGTACTTAAGATTCAGAAATCAAAAAATATAAGGGGTAATACAGTATATTTTAATCTTCATTCTCATGACAATACTTATTTTCTTCCTTGATCCCATATTTGTAGGTTGTTATATCTTTCCAAAGTTATTGCTCCATTATTTCATTGCACAACAATTTTGTTTAATTTCTCTGCTATATGAGAGCAGAATTGATCAGCAGAGCCAATATCTTTCTGACATTGAGCCTTCCTATCCAAGAGAATGTCCAACATTATAGGGACAGTCACAGACTTTCCATAGGTTCAAATCTTGTTTTTCTCATATTCACTTCTGGTTCATCAATTTCTGCAAGGAAGCAGCTAATACTTATCTTCATTTTGCAGACAAAAAATTAGAAATCCAAAGTCATAGAGATATTAAGTATTTGAGCTCTACCATGATTAGAATGAGCGCCCAACCCAAAGGCTTCTGTCTTAAAAGATTTGGTCACTAACTTCTGGAGTTGGACCTAGGGGGAAAAGTTAAATCACTAGGGTTGTACCATTTATGGGGATATTGGAACCCCAGAATCTTTCAGTCTGTGCTTCTTTGTTTTCCATCTTCCATGAAGCAAGCAGTCTCCCCCACTACTGTTTCTGTCACTGATATACTAACTACCTTACCAGAGGCTGAAAGCAATGGGGACAGAGGTGATAGAGTGAAAGCCACACATCAGTGAGCCAAAATAGACTGTCCCTCCTTATAAGTTACCTCAGATATCTTGTCACATTAATCAAAAACTAACGTAGATTCCAGTGCCATCATATTTGTTTCAATAAACTAGAAAAAGCAGTAGTAAGAAGAAAGGTGACTGGGTGTGATTAATCATGAAATTGATATTATTTATCACTAATTACAGACCACTTAAATGTATTTCCTACAGTAGACCATTACTATTTCTTAGATCATAGGGACAGTATATATTTTTACAACATAGTGAAAAAATTAAGAAGTCATCCAAAGCTTGCTATGATAATTCATGTCACTTTTTCATGCTTTTATGACTTGTTCCCCAAATTATCATCTTTCAGCATTCCCATAAATGGCCCTGGGATGTTTATAAATACTTTGATAATGTGTTTGTGATGCTGGGTTTTATCCTCTGAAACCCATTTCATCTAATCTTTCACAGCCTTTTACAGACATGTCCTTGTCATCTGGTGACCAGGAGCCCTTCTATGCAAGGTTACTTATAAATATCACTCTCTAGGGATGGACCTAGGAGAAATGGACCAGATCAGTTGTACAGAGATGGTCTGACAGATCCCAGAGGAGGCTTTTCTCAGTGCTTCATCCCAAGAATCTGCTGTACTGTACTAAAAGGCAACATGGAATCCAAGTTGTTTAACATAGGCAATCTTTTCATCAGATCCCGCTGTTCTGACAATTTTGCGGCCCATGACTTTAGCTATCTGCCTCACAACACAGCCCACTGCTCCTGCTACTGTAGTAACCAGCACCATTTCTCTACCCTTCACACCAAGATCTTCATCAGACCAAAGTAAGCAGAGAGGCCTGACATGCCTACTGTCCCCAGGGCCAAAGACTGTGGCAATGTATCTGGCCACATCATGGAAAAATTTTCCAGTCTTTTCTCATCAAAAATTGAGTGTATTGAGAGCATATAAGATAGTTATATGCTCTATAAGAGCATCTATGATAGTTCCTATTGGAAAGGCTGAGTTGTTACTTTCCACATCTCTGGCCACTTAGTAACCCATCATCACATCACCCCCCTTCAGTCTTTTGGCTGTTGATCTCATGTAACAATCCACAAAGAGAAATAAAGATTCAAGCAGGACTTCCCATTTTTTTAAAGGTGAGAGCTCAAAGTCTTTAACTCAAAGCCACTCTGAGTAGGTCTGCCCAGAAAGTGCTTCTTCATGGTCCAGCTCTTAGCATTAACCATAATGAGGTTCAAGAGCCTGTAGCTTCCACTTCCTAGAGGTACCATAAGGATTGCTTCCTTTTTTTTTTTCCTTGCATTACATTCTTTATTGTTTTATATAATGAGGTAATTACAATCAGAATTTATGTCAGCAGTTACAGAGATGCTACTCATTCTTTTGCTTGCTGACTTTTCCCTTTCTACATTTCATTTGCCTAAATGAAACATCAGAGATATTCTTGTTATTCTATTGCCATATGGGCTTGATTACATCCACATGACAAAGACTTCATTAATACAATGTGGCTTCAGTATCATCTTAGGAAGTAGAATCTGGATGAAGGTCAAGAAAATGTCCAAGAATGACTATGAATAGAAAGATTTACATCAGAGTTGCCCGTGTTTTGTTGATCTCCATTTATCTATGATTTTTTTCAAATTTTATGCAAAGTAGAATTTGCATCATAACTTTTATCCACTTTACTTTTCTCCCTGCTTTCCAACATGCTATGCGTTAGAAAACAAGCACAGACTTAGCGTAACAGCACTTTGTAGTGATAACTACTACTCTAGACTATCTATCCTAAGACAACCACCAGACAACACCATGTATTCCACAGTCACAAAACACTAACCTACTAAAGTTCAAAATGAGTCTAAAAACTCAAAAAGAGAAATGGAATGCTAAAAATTCACATATAAAGTACACAGAATAATCCTACACATTGTTGTAAGGCATTGACCCTCCTCCATCTTTACACAGCCATAAATTGAACCAACAGGACATTGCACCTTTGTTTAAGGACCTTTCACCTTTGAGAGCCACACCATCTCTCATAACAACTATCTCATTGCTTTCTTTGAATATGAAATTAACATTAAAATCTTCTAAAACTAATGTTACTAATGTAGGTCTTTTGTTTAAAAACGATAAATTCAACAGTAGAGAGAGTTTTATCACTGTAGGCTTCAATAATACCTGCATCTCTCAGATTTCATGAGTCATGAAATGCTTTATTATACCTGAAGATTTTTCTCTTTAATAATCTACTTTAAATCCAAATATTAAATGAAGAGTAATATTTTAGCTCTGAAATCCATAAGCCACCTGTAATTATGCCATTATGACAGGAATATCATTGAAATCACTAGAATACTGGCAAACGACCAGTGGTTAGCCTGAGAATTATGAATTATACAAAATTGTTTTATGAATAAAGTGAAGCTAGGAAAATCCAGTGAGGGTCTGGGATGTCAATAGCAAGCCCTGTTGTTTAAATTTTTATCTACAAGATAGGGAACAACATGAACTGCTTAATTAGTACTTTGATAGTCTGACACTGATACTTCATTGTAGGACGTACTCTAGGAGTTGAACGTGGCCTGCTCTCCAAAGGTCCATGTGTTGAGCACTTGGTCCCTATTGTGGTAATTTCAGAGTTGGCAGGACTTTTACAAGGAAGGGTCCAGTTTGGAGGTAGTTGAGTACTGAGGTGCTACCCCAAGGATGGAGGCATGCCTTGTAGAATGCTGACTTGGTTCTTAGGAGAACAAGTTGTAACGTAGCCCTTGAAGCACAAGACTAATTTATTTTTGTCAGAGTGCATAAATGTGGGTCCATCAGATCTGTGTTTACCCTTTAGGATATTTCTGCTGACAAATTATTAATTTTAATTTTACAAGCTTTGTTATATTAAACAATGAGTACTTAATAGGGACAATATGTCAAAAATAAAGTATTGACTTTTTAAATATTTCCTGAGTTGTTTTTTTTTTTTTAAATCATCAAAATTTTCAACAACACTGGTTTTTGGTGTATGGTCAAAAAAGGACACCAAAAATAAATTCCTATGTAACTGCAGGGAAAACAGCAACAGCATTCTACAAAACAAATGTTCGCTTCAAGTATCACACCCAAGGCAGTCTGTACACTGGCAATAGCACATGCCATACACAAGCATTCCTTACGCTGACAACAGGTGTCTTTTGTTTTCTTAGCTTTCCTGTAGGACATGACATTCTAGTAGTCTTGCTGTTTTGTTAAGAGGTTCTTATTATATCACGCATTGTGTAGTTAACAGGAACGTAACAAAAATTATTAAATTCTTAATATGTATTGTGTGTTTAGAATAGATTTTAATTCAATAGAATAGATGTTTCACAACAGCTGTATTCTTGCTTGCAAAACCTAAAAGACAACATTAGAAATAAATTCCTAGGGTCGGGGGAGGTAGCTCAGTAGAATAAGCACTTGCATGGCAAGCACAGGGTCCTGAGTTTAATCCCCGGTACTAACATACATACATACATACATACATACTTAAATAAATAAATAAATAAATTCCTATATGAAGTATAATGAAAATACCAATAAAACTCTACCAGACCAAAAAACTTTGCTTCAGCTGTCACACCCAATGCAGTCTTCACACATGACAACTGCAACCCATGCACATGTCTCAGTGACACAGAGAGCATCTGTGTATAGCTTTTACTTATTTTTTTTCATGTGGCCGTCTTGTCATCTTTTTTTCTCCTCCTGAGTTGTGAGGATCTTCCTGCTATACTGTACAACATGCATTTTGCAGGGAAATAAGATGCTAATCAAATACAATATCAGATCAGGTAACTGATGAGGGCTTACCATTAACATCAACACTGTCACATCAACCATTTACGTATTTATAAAACGTAAAAAGATATCAACAAAAATAAAAACCTATGTGAACTACAGTGTAAGCACAAACAAAATTCTACCACAGAAATAAACTTTGCTTTGACTGTCACTCATAATTCAGTCTTCGCACACAACTGTGTGTTTCAGACATAAGCACATAATTTTTATTTTCCTTTCCTTTCTTGGGCACCGTTGACACTTTTTTGTTTTCCTGTTGTTGTTGTTGTTGTTGTTGTTGTAGTTTGCTGTGATGCTGAACCTTCCTGTTCACCTGTCAGATCACCTATGGGCTCCACAAATTTTTTGCATAGTTATCTGGGCAGAAATATTTTGTTTTCCCTCTGCTGCAAAATTATGTCCTGTGAGCTTCAATCCCAATCATCTTCAGAAAATTTCACTGCGATGATTTTAACTTGCTATTTTCTCTGTGAACTATTGAACTATTTATGCTACACATGTTTAGGATTAAGTAATGCACAACTATTGGCTAGTGCTTTGTGTTTCAAGTGGCATCATAGTTACCCCACAATGCATCAACATCTATTCCACATTCAGGTTTTTTTTGTTGAAAGTTTCCATCTCATGCTTCCATTCTGT
Organism: Octomys mimax; assembly: GCA_002564305.1. Lineage (NCBI taxonomy): Eukaryota > Metazoa > Chordata > Mammalia > Rodentia > Octodontidae > Octomys > Octomys mimax. The sequence continues at coordinate 6,694 of NDGM010980986.1, read as the reverse complement.
TGAAATTTCCCTATCAATATTTCCATCATGGTGTAATATTGACACCAGCAGTAGTAGTTTGCTGTTCTGTGTCATATACAAGGCCAATATTTTAACTTTCTGAAATTCAAAGATGATACAATTCTCTGCTTTGAAATTGCAACATTTCGTTTAAAAATTCTTCTCTGTTCCTTTATACAATTCCTGCCATGATCAAACTTGTGCTTTGTTATCAAATGCAACAGCAACTGGAAACCAGTAAACTAATTGTCCAATGTCACATTTCTATTAGTTTGAGAAATGGAAGCAACAAATTGGCTCACAACACCATTCAATTTATCACTGTATAAAAAAAGGGACCTAATATCCTGAGTTCCAGGATAAATGTCTAAATTGAAAACATATTTAATCTTTGCATCTACAAGGGCATAAATTCTTATGATATTTTGACCCTGTTACTTTTCCATAAGTCTTTTCCATTACTGTGGTCACCATAAGAAATCCATGATAAGTAGAGCAGCTCTTGAATGTTTCCAGTTCAGCTACTGAGATGTCATAATAAATACAACTTTAATATGGCTAATTGTATGTACAGAATGTTTTACAAGCATTTCAGCCTTTGTATATTACCCAGAATATTGTGGCATGTCATCTGTTGCAATTTCCAACCTTGACTTGCAAGGCTAGCATTCTGTCCAATCCCCCTTACCAAGATCTTACTCCATTTCACTGCCACAGAAACTTTGGCTCACATGGCCAGGATCAACGTCATCATCACCACCACTAACACCATGATCACCACCATCTTCCGTTATGAAAACATGTGTTTTACCATAATGGATTGTCTTCATTATCCATGGATGAGTAGAGTTATCTGTTGATTCACTTTTGATCTCCTCAACAACTTCCAAATCATGTTCTATTGTACTGCATTGGGCTATTTATATCAGAAAATTCTAAAGAAAGAAATGTTTTTTGTAATGAATCCTGGAGTGGTGTAGGTCTGTTGGACCCTCTGTAATTCTTGGCTAAACATACACAGAACCAGTTAACGGGAGCATAAAGGTGAGTCCAAATCCCATTGTGACCCTTTTGCACATGTGCATATCCCCTGTTGTTTGTCATACCAAGTGGGTAAGCACATGGATTGTTTCCTGTATCTATCAAATAAAGATTCTGGATGCACAGCCAGCTACTATTACACTAAGGTACAAATTCACAATAGAAAAGTAAATGATGGACCCCCTAGACCCAGCCTTATGTTCCTCCTTTAACACACACCCCACCATTGTGATACCATTTACTGGGGACCTTGTCCTTATTATTATTGTGCTTGAACTTTACTTTCCATCTTCCAAACTGTGAATTAAACAAATTTTGTTCTAACTTACCTAGCTTTAGGAATTTTGTTGCAGCAGTATAAAATGAACTAATACAGCCAAATGTTAATGAATAGGTTATGACTAGCTCATACTTATTCTTAAGCCAATCAACATATATCCACTCTTAATTCTTCTTTCTCAGTAGTGTGCTGGGGATTAAGAGCATGATGTTAAACCAGACATATTTAATACTGGCCTCCCCTTACAGCATAGCACCCGGAGAAATATCATCAGTGGAATATTTCTTGCCAGCACTATTATCACCAGCAGGTGAGTAGTGTGGTATGGGTTACCCACTGCTAAACAGGCCTCAACGTCTGTGCCACTTTGTTTTAAGCATTTTTCTGTCCTTCACAGTCTATATCTCCCAGTACTGAGGTCTGAAGAATTTGACTAGGGAACAGTATCTTATAGCATCCTCTTCTGCCACACTGTCCCCATGCACTTGAACCAAGGAGGCCTTGATTAAAGTCACTTGCCCTAATCTTATTATTTTAAAATACGGCCATCTCCAGGTTGAAATCTTCCTCCTGGGCTGATATGATGGCAAAGCAGCACTGAAGCAGAAGCAGGTAAATTTCTAAATGACAGCTCTAAAAATATCTTCTCTCCTCTGTCCTCCTACTGTCCCTTTCCTTGGCTGAAGCCTGTGCCCTGATTCATCCCCTTTACCCTCCCATGATTACTGCTGTGAAAGGTTTTCGAAGTCTAAGGAACATTTTGTTTCATTTGCTCCTGAGTCCTTATGGGAAAGGATTACTTTTGATTCTTTCTAAATTTACACTCTCATCATTAATGTAAAAAATCATAATATTTCTTTTAAAATCACCTTAGCTTTATATTTCTGCTATTTCCTTCTTCTAGGCTTACTCCGAACAAATATTCTTAAAGCACTAGTACTTTTTCCTGGCTGCCTTTCTGAGTTTCACATCTGAGCCTGTGGTACCTTTTTCAAACCCTATTAAAAGACACATCACAAAATATAGAAAAATGCTTTGTGCTTCTCCCATACTAGTCAATTATTCTAATGTGTTCTGCCTCTGAGGAATCAGAGGGCAAATCATCACCGAGGCAGATTGCATGATCTGTTCATGGGAGAGATCCGCAGACAGTCAATTTACCAATGCTCAATGTGTCTTAAGAGGTGACAGGACCAATCATCACCAATGTTTTTTTCCTTTAAAGTAGTGTTTTTCAACAGATACACATATTTTATATCAGACAACACATTCTTTAAGTTCAGAGCTGAACAAAGAGAAAGGCACAAAAATGTGACCAACACAACATTTTAAATAATAATGTAGTAATACAGCTATCATAGTTCCCTGAGGAATTCAGCCTACTTTATGGACACAATTTAGCACAAACCTATAAGAAAGTTAACAAAGCCTCAAGCTACTTCGCAACAGCTTGGAAAGTAAAGGTCAAAAATGATTATTGCCTGGCTCAAGAGACAGCAATACCTACCAAAAAGAGTAAAAGATGGGAAAGTCTGGACGCCTGTGCTCTAATTTCAGTTATTCCACTAATTTATTGTGTGATCTGAGTGAACTCAGCCTTGCCCATTTTTTCCAATTACAAAAACGTACATCATCCTCTCAGCAGAATGAAATACCAGACCTGAAAAATTGCAGATTTCTTTCAGAAAGAAACAAAACAAAAATCATGCCTTCTAACCAAAATTGAATAATTCAAAGAGTCAATGGAAGTTTAATAAAAGCTTGCCTTGTATCAAATTACATGAAGCAATTGCTTTTTTCCCATAGTTTTGGGACCCAGGGGAAAGCAAATGCTCTACACAATTGCTTTCCTGAAAACTATTTTTAACAGTATATTTATTGACATGACGAATTGCAAGAAATCATAATTAAAGTCACTAAATACTATGAGTTTCAAGGTCATTAAGTTTATATTTCAATGATGACCTTAACTCAACCTTATGGAGAACTAGCAAAATGTCCTAATGCTTTGTATGTACCACACACACATGGGAGAAATAAAATATTCAGAACAAACCTATACAACTATTCCATACATGGTAGTCTTAATACAGAGTTTCAAATTATGTGGCTGTTTTGTTTTTTTCATCCAGAGGTAAACTCTATGCCATTTTTTTCAGTTTACGTGGGTTTTATGGATTTAATTTATTGAGGAAGACTAAGAAAAGTGTGACCTGTAGGTCAAGTCCAGACAATTGATTACTGTCATGAATATCAGAACACGATCATGTTCCCTACATTTAACATTGCAGGCCCTTTTACACTACATCAGCAGAGTTGAACAGTTGCAAGAAATAGCATGGCTCTACAAGCTGAAAATATGTGTCGTACTATCAACCTCTTTATGGAAAATAATCATCCAACCCCTGCAATCAACCAAGTAAAACAGACTCTATATAAAATCTTAGACCAGGTCATAGGAGATCACACAATTTCTCCTTGACTCTCGCAGAAGGTTTGGCCTCTGGACATGCTTTCATAGGACATTGTCTTGAAATTTAAACTCTATGCTATGAGAAACTCAAGCTACATGGGCAGCTATCTGTAGGCGAGTTAGTCAGCAGCTCCCGCTGAGTTCAGTCTTCAAGGGAGCCCACTTCAGGTGCCAGATGTGAGTAGAAAGCGTCGAGATGACTCCATCTCTGCCCATCAAGTAAGGCTTTCAGGCATCAATTATAGGGGAAAAACAAGACACCCACACTATACACAAAGTTGGTGTACATATTAACATTATTTTTTGCTTATAGATGACTAAATTTGGGTCAGTAGGAGCAGCATGCCTATATGCAGGAAAACAAAATTTCACAGAGGTCATGTTTAGAAGTGAATATTGATCAAATTTGGTTAATATACATGATAAGAAGAAAATATATATATATATATATATATATATATATATATATATATATATGCTGTGGAGAGCCTGGTGTGTATTACCCATAAAATAGAGGAAACTTAGTAATAGTAATAGCTAATTTTTCTGTTTATTTTTACTGTTTTCCAAAAACTGCTAACATTTTCCTTGGTGTGACTCTTTCTTAACACAGAGACTTCTTAAGAGATATATAGTAATAGCATTTCTATGTTGTAATTTATAAAACTGAAACAAAAATAGCAATTTTCCTGGGTTCTAATTGAACTCAGAGCACAAGTGGTATCATTACTAAATATTCAAGAAGTTAGTCTTTGAAAGAAGACAAGACCGTAGCCAAAACTCTGACACTGCCTTTAAAGAATTCTACCTCATCTAGGAATAGATTTGTTTCTAATTCTTTTTTGTTGTTGTTGTTGTTGCATTTAGGACAAGACCTACATCGTGTACAGGGACTCACTACGTGTATCGGACTCGTAGTGAACCTCCTGTTCTCAGCTTCCCAAAGCACTGGGATTACAGGCACGTGCCACCATGCCCAGTCTCAATTGTCATCTCAGAGTGCCCCAAGGGTGGGGCCAGAATGGCACACAGGGGATTAAACCCCTGCTGCTGGGCTCTGCCTAAGCAGGCTTTTTAGTCTGCTGAGCTACCAAGCCAGCCTTTATTTCTAAAATTAGAGTATATTGTCATTGCTAACTTTTGCATTTAAAAAAATTAACAAGGAAGGAAATATTGCTAAGACATAAAAATATATTTATTAGTTATTTTCCAATGTCAGATTATCAGATAAGTTATCCAAATATCAAGATATATAAATATCCTGAAATATCTAAAACAAGGCATATATAAAGTTGCTAAAATAGATAACATCAATTACAAATTATATAGTACAATACACAATTCTATTATTAGTACATAGCACAAATCATCCAGAACTAAACCAAAAGCTGATTTATTATCACCTATGTGAAACCAGAATAAGTGAGAATTGAGTGATAGATGGATAGAACAGATAAGACCTGAGATCTGCCAGCAAGAAGAGTAAGGTAGACAGACCTAAAAGGAGGAATAACCTCACATCCTCATGCTTCTCTAATTTGAAAGGATTAGCATTTAAGAGATGATCTGACAATCTATATGAATCATTTTTTTCAGTGTGATCAGCAATCATATAGTATATTCAAGCACAAATCACCACATGTTCTCTACAAAAGATGAGATATTGTGACCCTTAATTATGATTTCTCACCTTACCTTGAGTAAGAATCACATTAGCTGACCCTGAGTAAGGTTAGTAAAGTGCCGCATATGTCTGGGGATGATTAATCCATACACCACATACTGAGGAGGAAAGACCACATCAGATGTGTGTGTGGGGGGGGACCAACCAGTCATTTTATAGCCTAGAGGAATAAACTGGGAAAGCAGAAAGTCTTTCCTTTTCTTCTTCTTCAGAGAACTGCTCTCTGCTATTGACGATGGGCATTCATCTTCAGCTCCAGAGGCTTCCAGAGTACTCTTCAGCCTTTCCACACGGACCTTTCTGCTTCCCAACATGGAGGTATACTGGATCCCACACTGAGCCCCAACCCTTCACACTTCATCTTAATTCTCTGTCCAGCACTCAGGCAGTTATTTTACATTCTCCCACCCTTTCATTTGCAAGTCTACCTTGTAAATATTTTAGATAATCCTATATACATGTTATTCTGTTCCTCTTGTGAAACCTATCTGATACAGTAGTAAATATTTTAGATTTTGTAGCTCTTGTCTGTTTAGCTACCCACATGTGCTGTTGTAACACAGAAAGAGTCTTATACATCAATGAATAGATGTGGCACTGTTCTAGATTACTACTCACGAGAGATCATGGGTGAATGAGATCCAGACTAAATTGTACTTCTCTCTATACCAATTTCCACCTGAGTAAATTTAGGACATATGCCAGGAGTTTTAAATATATAAGGAGAGATGAAAATATACGTCAAAAGCTTTAATTTTAAACATTTCTTACAATAAAAACATTAATCCTCCTCAAATTACTCCACCTTATATTAAACACATTTGTCTAGAGTTCCTGCCACTTTCTGAAGCAGTTTTCAAAGTCCTCTTTCATAAATGCTGTTATAAGATTTTATTTTAAAAATGTAGTGAATCCTACCAATTAACTACTAGTTACAAAAACCTGCTGAAGATTCCCAGGATCATTGTCTTAACTATCTTGTGTATATAAATGTATGGCTTTGCACCTGTCATGTTTCCTAGCTTTTCTCCTTGCTCTTTCTTCATTGTTAATTGTTAAGTTCTCACTTCCTTTTAATTGTGTCATACCTTTCTATTTTTATTTCTTCTTTTGAGTTCTTAAACTCAGTGGTGTCTCAAATTTTCTTAGCAAAGAGATTATGGGGCCACAGAAGAAAGTGATAGATGATGTAGAGTGTGCCTAAGGAGAGTCACAT
>NDGM010980962.1:0-12578 GCA_002564305.1 Octomys mimax | reverse complement strand
AGTAGAGCCTTCGTGCAAGTGCTTCCTGCCGCATCTGATTTTCTCCAAACGCACCGCACATTTTAATAATTTAGCTTGTTCAGGTCCTGTTCCCAGCATCTGATGCCAGCCTCAGGAGGACAATGGCCTTTGTGAATGTATTTTCACTGCTGTGTCCACAGTGCCCAGGACACAAAAGCTCAATCAATAATTATTGAATCAAAGAATCAAAGTGCAACCGTGCTTCATGGAATTCGAAGCCAAGGTACTGAGCTCTTTCTGAAAGAAAAGCAAGCTGCTAGGCCCTGTGGAAGCTTCTCTACACGGGTCTGTGGAGTACCTGTATGTTCCCCTTCCTGTCCCTCCGTCTCCTGTCTCCCCACAGTGCAGCCTCCTTTCATCATTTCCACCTGACAACCAGGTTCCTGCCACTTTGGTCCTAGCCAAGAACTCAACAAGCTGCTGTAAGCCTCTGCATTTGCAGGAGATGGCATTAAAGTCCACTGGGAGAAGAGATCCTGCCTCTGTGCCGAGTCATGGCAGTCATACAAAATGGCTCATCTAAGGATATGCGGGAGAGTTTAATTCTTAGGAGACTTTGAAAGGATTTCCAACCTTATATTTATACTCATTCACTAGCATAAGAAATACAAATGGCAAATAAATATATGAAATATATATATATACATATGTATATATATTTACTTTTATTCAAGCTGGTATTATAACTTAATTCAAACATGAGTTGAATTAATTTAGAGGTGTGAAGTTTTCTAAAGGAAGATGGCCTATATAACAAAGCATGTAATAAAGATCACAAGGTTTTATTTAAAAAAAATTAATCATGAAAAACTGTGCTCATCAAAATTAATCTATATACACTAAAAAAGAACAAATTTAAGAAAAACTAAGGAAAGACTCCTCTACTTAAACTTATCTAAGTAGAACCATCTGAGTTATGTTGTGAGAAAAAAAATTTACTTTGTGTAGCTGCATGCTATGAAGTTATAATCTGAGGAAACCATGGCTGTTTGTAGCAACCACTTTTACTATTTTGCCATAGCATTTTTTAATCTTGCATACATCCCTTTTAATGTTCAAAAAATTCAGGAGGACAACATATTTCAAAGAAATATTATATTCAATGTCAATATTTCAATTGTCTCTGTCATTGACATGGAAAATAAATGATCAAAGAACTAGTAAGATGTAAGTTATACTTTAAAATAATTTTGTATTTCAGAAATCACAAGAGTATCTATGTATAGTCAAAAATGATAGTGCTTCTATGTGTGAGAATCCTTTCTTGCTTTCAGGCATCATTTTATAAATCTCTTAAAATAAATCTACTAGATCACGGGGTCCATGCCCGATGGATTTAGAGTTGCCACAGGTATATTCACTATACACAGTTTCAATTTGCTCTCAACTTCCTTGAGACAATATAGTCAAATAATAATTGTGATCAGAAAATATGGTGAATGTTCAAATTTTAAAACTCAGAGCAGTAAAAGACACATTTCCACCAAGCACGTCCTCCCCCAGGGGCGTGCTTACACACCCATAATCCCAGTGCTGGGAGGCTGAGACACAAGGAGCACTAGGAGTCTGGGCTGCCTAGCGAGACCCTGTATCAAATTTAAAAAATAAATGTTTGCCATTCGTGGTTATTTTTACTTTGGGAAAGTTCCAGAAGAGGCAAGAATCCGATTCAGTGAATAAGGTAGATAAGGACAAACCATCGTGGCTTTTTTAAGTCTGCCTTTCTTTAGGGTGAGCCCCAACAGGAGAAGTCATGATGATAGATAGATACATACATACATACATACAATATATAATTTTAATCACAATTTATCAGATATTTACAGAAATAAACCTCCAGAACTGATTCAGAAAGTGTGTGTGTCCTAAACGAGCGGGCATATGTTGAGGAGGACATGGCTGTGGTTTCCTTTTCGTGTAAACATTCACTATATACTTTGGTAACTTTCGCACACTCACCATTGGGTAAGCACTCTGTCCCTCATGCACGGAGGGCACGGTCTCTGCTCAGAGGCAGCAAGCGTGGTTTGCATTCTTCAATGACCCATCCAGAGGGCTTTGTAGAACAATGACGAGTTTTACTGTGAGGTGGGAACTAGAATACTTCTTTTGTATAAATGAGGAAAATCTGATACAGAATTTCCCAATGATACAAGCTACTTCCAGGATGTGGAGGGTCAAGACTCACACAGGAAGCAACTATGTAAAGAGAACACAAAGTTATCATGCTGAAAGTTGGCTAAGCCAGGCATCGGCAAGGCTTCGTGGTGCCTCGCAGGGTAGAGTAACAGCGGAAGCGCGGTGTCTGGAGAGCAAAGAGGCCTAAATCTCGGTTCCTTCAACAATTCGTAGGACCTTCGCCAACTGCCCAAACTCTGAACTTCGTGTTACTTCCTCAGAAAATGGAAACATACAAATTTCCGAATCTTGTTTGAGTAAAGATTTGGCAAATAATAACCACTTGAGAAATGCAGGACCATTTATGATGGAAATTATTCTCTGTAGCACACACGTGATTCCGATTTCCATTCCTTCCTGTTTTAGCTTTGCTGGCGTTCCGAGCAAGCGGCGGTGAGAGCGCGCAGGAGGGCTCCGGGCCCTGCCTTCGTGTGGAGGACGGGTCCGGCTAGTTCTGGCGGCGCGGCCGTCTTTAGTTCTCCGACACGCAGCAGCCACGAATATCCCTTGGGCTGGATTCCCCGCAGTCACAAGCAGTGAGGGAGCAATTCTAGCTCTTGACGACTCTGCTGGAAGCAAAAGCCTTCATGGGCAATCAGCGGATGCAAGGCCATTTGGGGAGGAAGACTGGCCACACGCGGCCAGCGCGAGCTCCGGGTGGACGTCCCGGGCGCTCCCCCGCGCAGCTGGCGTTCGAGAGCGGGACAGCCCCTACCCGCTGTCACGAAAGAGGAGCGTCGGCTCCGCAGAGCGCGTGGAGATCTCTGCTCTCGCTCCGATTCTGCCGTCACTTACTGCAGAGGTGTCGGGGTGCAAGGTGCGGCGGTATTTGAAGAGACCCAAGCTCCTGGCTCCATCTGTGCGATTTCAATAACCTAACTATCATCCTCGGGCTTCATTTTCTCCCTCCCCAACAGGAGGTCATGTGTGTTGGGGTACATTTGGTTTCTGCTACTTGAAAATACTACATGCCACAATAACAAAAGATCAGGATGTTCATATGTGGACAATTTCTGCACACAGAAGACAGGCGGAACCTGGCTATGTGCCCACGTTGACGTTTCATTACCGATCAGTTTTCCTCCCATTCTGTTTTCAGCCAAGGAATTACTGCTGCAAGGAGGGTGGTGAGGGCTATAGAAAGGTGCATTTAGCTTGTCATTAAAATCTTTAAGCTTTAGAGCAAGTGAGGAATGAATTTAAGATCTGAACAGAACTTGCATGTTTCTGGTTGTGGTGACATTTTTCATCCCATCTGTAATTCAATCCTCAAATCCTCAAAGGACACCAGGGGACCCTGGCACTGGTGCTGTGGGGCAGGGACGGCAGGCCCTGGGCCATTTCTTTACTCACTGTACTCAGATTGGAGCCAGAGACGTGGAACAGAAGAGACGGAGCTGCCAAAGCCAACCTGTGGCTGCCTTCAGCATGCAGCTCATGTGCAGATCTGGTGAGTGACGTGAATGCTGAGCTCAGAGGTGACAGATACCGGGTAAGACAGCAACGCTGGCCTTGAGGGGAGCGGAGTGCCATCCAAGGCACTGATGACTGAGGAGGGGAGCGCACTCCACGTGACAAGTGCCTGGAGCCCAGGGCAGGCTAGGAGGTGGTGGCTAAGCCGACACTCCTGACTGTCCTTCTCCTTTGCCAGGGCGGGACACAGCTGGCACTGAGCTTACCCTGCGTCTTCAGCTTGAGAGCTTGCCCATCCCTGTCTCCCAACCAAAACTTCTCTGATTTCAAAGATCAGCTAAACAGCAACACCACCAGGAAGCTTTCTCCAACATCTAATACTAATTTCTTGTTCTTCATGTCCTCTGCAGCAAAATAACTTGCTCTCTTCCATTGATAAATAAGAAAACTCAGGGTTAGAGTGGGTAGGACCAGGCTAGGGATATAGCTTAGTGGCTTATGTGCCTGCCTGGCATGTGCACGGTCCTGAGTTTGATCTCTGGTACTGTAAAAAAAAAATAATAATAAATAAAAATAAATAATAATAATAATAAAGCAGGTAAGAACATGTTCAAAGCTAAAGAGCAAGTATTTTGGTAGAGACATGGGGCCAAAACTCTTAAGAACTGATCATCCCATTAAGATTGTTGTCTCTTCTTGCTTAAGCTCTGGAAGCGTTTTACTTGAGCCCTTTCTGTGAAAACAGTCAGCACGGCTGCCTTCTAGCACGGCACGATGCATGGTCCACAGCCTGCCTCAATAACCTATAAAGTCCTTGAGTTTGGGGACCACATTTTATTTTTTAATGCATTTGGTTGCTGCAGGGTCTCACTACTCAAGCCCAGGCTCGTGGCGATCCTCCTGCTTTCAGCCTCTCCAGCACTGGGATTACAAGCGAGCACCGTTCCATGCAGTCTCTGTGGCTGGCTCCGCCCACCCTGGCGTGGGCTGGCACGTGGCATGGCTGCTGGGGATCCACCCGGGGTCTCTGCACTTACCTAAGCTTGCCTAAGGCGGCACTTTAGTCTGCTGAGCTATCTCCTCAGCCTCATTGAGACCGTATCTTATTCAGCATTTCATGCTGAAAGTAGTTAGTAGCTGATAAAATTAATGTGCACAATAAAATTTATTTCAATTATAGAAAACAAACCAGGTGAAAGTGTGACAAAATGTGCTAATGCTTTTATTGTATGTTATTTTCCCATCTGTACCTAAGTCTTTGTTCGGTCTGTGTCTGCCAACACGTGTGTGTGTGTGTGTGTGTGTGTGTGCACGCGGGCACACGCACATGCATTTGTGGTAGGTCGAGAAGAACTTACCAGCCTGTGCTCATACTGACTGCCTACTATTTTGCCTCTGTGAGTTATGTAAATGAAGAAAACAGGAGAGAACAGAGTGTGAGGCCATTATTATTGTACAGGAAGAAAAAACTCCCTGAACTATCTGTGGGCTCTACCCTCAGAGCTCCCAGAGAACCAAGGCAGCCACACTGCTCGTGTGCGTTGCTGACAACTTCCTCCACGTTTATTATTTACTGTAAATTGTATGATAATGATTTTTCAGTTTTCTCCCATAGCTTTAGCTTTTAGCAAAAGGCACTGTAGCCCAGAATGTAGTTGTTCACAGTAGAGGGTAAGGATTTTAGAAGAATTTTAGCCTCCTTTTCTCTTTCTCTAACAGTAAGGACTACATAGATAGGTTTTTTTAAAAAATCTTGTTGTCTGTTTGTTTATTTTGTGATTGAAGCACTTTCTGCTGCAGAACCAAAAAAGTGGCGACTTTTATAGTAAGTGAAAAAAAAATACCCTTGATATTATATCTCAGACCTTTCTTAGGCCAGGATTGCCAATCCAGGGAGTCATTTTCTAGAATCAAGCTCTGAGCCACACTTTTTAACAATCCTCTTCTTTGAATGTCAGGTTTACTTCAAACCATCCTCCAGCTAGAAAAGTTGTTCTGAACATGTCACTAGAAATGTCATCTCCACACGCTCCTGGAGTCTCTCTCTACCCCTTGAACAGTTTAATGCCCTTTATAGAATCCTGTAGGTGCTGAGACCAGATGTGGTCATGCTTTATTCCCCCTAAGCAGATATTCTAATGTGTCTAGGCTTCCGGAGTCAGAAAAGACCAGAACCTGTGCTTTACTGTCACTACAGCCCACTCTATCCTTGTCACTACAGCCCGCTGTGTCCTTGTGAAGACCCACACAACTTTAGCTAGCATTTCACAGGCTGCCAAGGATGCAGCAAGGAGGAGTCTCCACACACGGGCTTGCAGTGGGACGACTGGATGAAGCCCTCGCTGTGCAGGGCACTAATTACAAAACTAGACCGCTCACTTGACCTCACTGGGTTATAAAATGTGCATAGAACCATGCCTGCTTCATGCAGACGCTGTGACCAAGTAGAATACAGGCTATAAATCACCTAGCACAGAGCCCACTGTACGCTTTGTGTTGTCTCAGAAATTTTTTTTATTATAATTATTAAATTCTTCCCATTACGATGTCCAAGTTAACAGGTAGTATGAGCTGTAGTCAACTCCTTGTTTTACTCTATCTCAGATATGCTGGTTCAGGCAAGTTCTCTAATACTTCCAAACCTCCGTTTTACCTTATCATCCATAAAATTAGGCTAATAATAGTAATTACTTCTTTGGGTGGTTTGAGCATTGGGAGCTAATGCACGTAAAATTTTTCACACAGGCTGATTATAGCTATGTACTTAATAGATATTATTAAAATTGATTAGTAAGAATGCAGTATTATTATCATTATTACTATTATTGTTCAGCAATTCTGCTTCTTTGCAGGAAGAATCCAGGTGTCCCTGGAGTACCTGTCCAGCTCTGGTTCACTGCTGTGCCTTTCAGCCACTGCAGCCTGCTGAGCCCCTAAGGCTGCGGGCAGGTGGTGGGATTTTGCCACTGGACAAGCGATGCAGCAGAGCAAGTACCATTTGGCAAAAGAGAGCTTCTCCGTGGAGATTTACTGCTGTGCTTCTTGGCCTTGAGCATTGTTTGCCCTTCTCCTTTCTCACCCATCATCCGCATGGATGTTTGTTATCACGAATGATAGGAAATTTCATCCAAGGTTTAAACAGCCTCCAAGTAGGTCCCTCTCCAAGAGTGTCATGTGTCACCCTTTTCCTCTGCTTCTGAGTTTCATTTCAGAGGACAGGCACCGTGCTTCGATTCAGAGGCCTCTTGTGTCTTTCTCTGACACTGTAGTGATGGAGCAGAAAGTGACGCTGATGTCACTCTCACACCCTCATACTCTCCTTGCTCCTCAACACACAAATATCTGCTCTAAAACCCTTTCTCTCAAGCGTCACACAAAGCCCAGGCTCCTTCCTCGGTGCCCTCTTGCATAGGTACGACAGCAGTATGCTCTTCTCGCTGGCTTCCTGTGTCGAGGGCTGTGTTTTTCAGTCATGTTTGCAAGTCCTTTATTCCCATCTTCATGAGCAATTCCCCCCTAGTCTTCCCTCCTTCACAAGTATGCACCTTCTCTGGGAGCCTTTTCTATTTTCTTAAAGCAGTGATTTGATCAATCCTTGAATTCTTATTATTCTTCATCAAAACTGAAGTTCCTATAAGACATGAGTAGGTTCTATGAATTTTATTGTCTGTTTTTTTGGTTTTGTTTTGTTTTTGTAATTTAGGGACGGGTCTAAGGGCATTCAGGGTCTGACTACTAGATCAGACTCACAGTGATCCGCCTGTTTATAGCCTCCCAAGAGATGGGATTACAGGCCCGTGCAACCACACCCAGTCTCAATTGGCACCTCAGCATGCCCCAGGGGTGGGGCCAGCACAGCAGGCCTGGGGACCGAATCCCCGGCCCCTGCATCTGTTTGCAGGTGCTTTAATCTGCTGAGCTATTGGGATGGCCCTCTTATTGTCTGATTAATCATTAAAATTGTATATGCTTCTTCTTCTCCCATTCCCCTAGCTCTGGCCACCAACTCCTTTAGCAGAGTCCCTGCATGGTTCCTTAACCTGCTCCCCTCTTGTTAATTTTTCCATGTCCCTTGAATTCATCCTCCACAACACAGCGAAATACTCTTTCTGGAATGTGTCATGTCACAGGACCACTTAAGAGCTGTTAATGCTTCCCCTACCTCACTAACCTTTATTTATATCCATGCGCAACATACATACTCCAGCTAGAGTGGATGGCTGTACGTGCTGCTGTATAATACAATCTCTTTTGCTTTTCTTTAAAAACCTCTTTTCAGACAGCATAACAAGTCTCTGCTCTTTGAGTTCCAGTGGAAAAGTTGCTTCCTCTGGGAACCTTCTCTGTGCACCCAAGCCGGGATGTGGCCTCCTTCCGACACGTTTGCGAGCCATGTGATGAGATCACTCATCTACACTGCCATTGCCAATTTAATTTTAATGTATTTAAGTATATAATTATCCACCAACAACAGGAAATGGGCTTTTCTAGTGCTGTAATTTTTCCTGCTCTGTAAAAGAAAGAAAAAAAAGAGGGAGAAATTATAGAAAATCTAACAGAACCTCAAATAGGGTGAAGGGAAAGAGAGGATAGTAATGCCACAGCATAGAACACCTCCAAAGGAGTATTTTATTGATATCTGTGTGAGTTCTCTCCCTGGAAATACATTGCTGCTTGGGTTTCTTTATCCATGCTGTGTTTTGATTTTTTTTAAAATTGTCTGGCTTCTATACTCCAAGCAAGTAAGTCAATTTAAAGTTGAATAAAGTTGAAATCTCAAGCATACCTGTAAACAATGTTAAATGTCATTTTGTTTATATAAAATAGCTTGAGAATCACCCCTTGTATTATTTATAGTTTTTATGCTTTACTCAACACAGTAGCACTGAACAAACTCTGAATCCAATGTTCCAATTATTGTGTGCTTGAGTCTCAGAAAACACGAACTCCTACCTGCTAAATTATGTCCTATTAGCATAAGTGTCTAACTTGGACTTGCTGCTTTTTCAGTCCCTAATTATAAAACTAGAGGAGAGGGCAACCAACGAAACACTGACAAGAAAGTAATCGGGATGTGGTTGTGTTTTTGGAAATTAAAGCATTTTTTAAAAAGATGATTATTGATCTGACTTAATTGTTTCAACAGGCTTGAATGATGAGGATTTATGACCAATAGTCACAATTCTAATAATGAAAATGATGATGACAGTGGTGGGTATGGTGATGGTAATCAACTTTTATAAAACTTGTAATATGACAAGTAGTTTTATTAATAGTTCATGATCAATTCATTTAATAGTTATAGTAGGTTCGAAGTATAGACACAATTAGTACTATTACAATTTCCATTTTTGTAATTCTTAAACAAAAGCAAGTTTGCCTTTACTTTCCTAGTTTCTAATTGCCCATGAAGCTATTCATGCACACTCAACATTGAGCAAAGAAAGCTAATACACAGGTTTCTGCGACCACTGGATTAATTCTTCACAGATTTAAAAAGCGAAAGATTTGTACAATCTGAATAGGAACCAGAGTACCTTGTCAGAATGAAAGTTGTATTTCTCAGCTTGTCTTTCTTTCTTCTCTTTCCTTTCTCCCCATGGTTCATATACAATAGAGATCATCAGTATTTCTTACACTTAATGTCCATAATATGAACACAATCACACACAGATACATAGACATGCTTTTTCGTTTTTTAAAATATCTGTGTCAGACATAATGGCCCCCAGCTTCAGCACGTCTGGGAACTGGATTTTGCTATTTTAGGCGGAAATTTTCATCACAGCTCTTGACTTTACTTCCTACTACTTGGCTTCATTGTTGGGTTGTTACCACGTGACTATAGGATGTCTATAAAAAGAAGATGGGACAGAAGCAGCAATATTCATGTACAATTTTATTGTAGTTAAGTGGCTTATGTCACTATTTCTGGAAGCGCACTGCAGCAGGAAGTGACAGCTGTCTCTCTCAGCTTGACATATGAAGGACAATGCTATGACCCAATATTGTTTTCCCAGTGACACTGATTAGTCCAGCATTGTTTCACCTGCAAAATTTGGATCATGTGTCCCATATGGTTCAGTTTTCCAATGGGAAGAGTAATCACACTAGATAGATGAATCGCCACATGGAGAATTGTTCAGAACTGCAGTGGGCTCTGAGTGAAAAAAATAATAAGTAGCTTGGATACAAAATGAATAACAACAAATGAGCAGTGTTGCTATTTGTTAATAGCAAATTATCTGATATAAAAATCAAGTAATCAATTTCATTTCCAATGGATTAACAATATCTAAGAAGTTGAAGGACTTCACCAAAGATATGAGAGATCTTTAGTATGAAAACTATAAAGCATGGACAAATGCAATCAAAGACACAAAAGAGTGAAAAGACATCACATATTCACAGGTTGGAAGAATCAATATGACACAAAATCATCAGGGTTGGGTTCAACACCATCTCTTTTCAAACACTAATGACATTCTTTACAGAACTCAATAAAATTCTACAACTTTCATGGAATCTCAGAAGAAGAAGAAGAAGAAGAAGAAGAAAGAGAAAAAACAAATGTCCAAAGCAATCTTGACAAAGAGGAATAAAGCAGAAAGTTTTCCAGTACCTAATTTCAAAGGTACACAAAGCCATGATAATAAAGACCACATGGCACTGGCATTTTAAAAAGACATAATGACAACAGACCACAGAGCCTGGAAGAAATTTACACCCCTTTAGCCAGATG
Organism: Octomys mimax; assembly: GCA_002564305.1. Taxonomy (NCBI): domain Eukaryota; kingdom Metazoa; phylum Chordata; class Mammalia; order Rodentia; family Octodontidae; genus Octomys; species Octomys mimax. The sequence continues at coordinate 2,224 of NDGM010980962.1, read as the reverse complement.
ACTTTTGCAAAGAGACTAAGCACACTCACTATAAAAAGGTCTATCCAGAAAGGGGTGCTGTGAGTATCGGGTGTTCACATACAGAATGAAACTAGATCCTCTCCTCACCAGCTACAAAAATCAACTCAGAATGGGTTTAAATACAAGACCTAGAACTGTGAAACTACTAGAGAAACCATAGCAGGAATGCTCCTGGACATTGAAACACATAGGACTTTTTGGATAGAACCCTAAAGTACGAAAAACAAAAGCAGAAGCAGAGAAATGACATTACAGCAGACTAAAAAGTTTCTGCACAACAAAGAAAATACAAAAAAGACACAGTCTGCATGATGGTGATAAATATTTCCAAACAATATGCCTCATAAAATATAGATTCTAGAAGATATAATGTCAAAAATAACTCATGCAATTTGATTTTTTAAAAAGTCAATATACCTAAACACAGTTTGTTTCAAAATATCCAATAGATACATACAAATATCCAATGCTTATGTGGAAAAATCCACAACCCTAATTATCATGGAAATGCAGTCGAGCTATGACGAGGTAGCACTTCACTCCAGTAAGAACCGTCATCATCTAATGACTAGATATCAGAAGTGCTGACAAGGACAGCGAGGAAAGGGAGACTTGCTCAGTGTCGGTGAGGGCGTACATTAGCACAGCCATTTCGGAAAACAAAAGGAAGAGGCTCCTAAAGATTGATGAAGGAAATGACCACGCGATCTAGCAAGCCCACGAGGCAGCCAAAGGAAGTGAAGTCAGTCTGCCCGAGAGACGTTTCTCTGCCCTACTCGCTGCACTACCATTTACAGTACACCAGAGATGGAAGCAGCCTGAGTAGCCACCAAAGGACGAGTGGGCAAAACGGGTGAGGCAGGTAAAATGGAACACTGTCCTGCCATTAAAAGATTAAGTCTTGACACTTGTAGCAACACTATTGGAATTGGAGATTTCTGCATTAATTAAAATAATCAGGTACAGAAAGACAAGTACTGCAAATTTTACTTATATGTGGGATATATAAAAAAAATTGACTCATGGGCTGGGGATCTGGTGCAGCAGCATAAGTGCTTTCCTGGCAAGAGCAAGGTCCCTAGTTCAATACCTGGTACCGCAATAAAAACAAACAAGTTGATTTATATAAAAACTGACAGTTGACTGTTATTTACTAGAGGCTGGCAAAAGGAACAGCTAAAGAAAGTTAGGGAGAAGACAATCCACATGAAATGTTCGTTACTGTTTTATCTACAATGTCCACCAAGTTCTCACACGCATACCTGGGGCCTAACGGGAAGGAGCGGGTCACATGGGGCGTGGCTTGGAGGGGCGTGCTCTACGCCTGGCTCCTCCCTCCTCTCGCTGCTTCCTGGATGCCACGGTGTGAGCTGCTCCCCTCTGCCATCCCTGTCGCCCTGTTGTATGTCCCTTGGAGCCAGCCCATGACTGGACCCACGAAACTCTGACCCCAAACAAACTGCTCCTTCCTTAAGAGAGTGGTAGGTGTTGAGTATTCTGTCCCATTGACACAAAAACCAAAATAAATAGATAAGAATAAGAAGTTGAGATGCGCTAATATTTTATAAAAGAGTGTTGTAGAAACTCAACAGTGCGCTACATGTTTCAAAAACTAAAAGATTTTGAAAGATTTCCTCATATATAAATGATACTTAAGGGTATAAATATGTTTACCATGATTTAAACATTATACTTGTATCATAATATTATATTAATATATTTCTATATATAAATAGAAATAATTGTATACATTTCTATATATAATATATACAGTTAGTGCTTTCTATATATTCTCAAAAAAACTAATTTAGAAAGTGTCCTTGGTACAGTAATCTATTTAGGAGATTGTGCTTACACAATGCATCACATCTTACTCTGACTAAAATAAAGAATATCCGCTTGAACATTTATAAATTCTACAGAAAGAGAACATTTCTTCAAGTAGCTTCGGGAACATCTTAGAATTTTTGCAGATTCACTCGAGCTACCTCATGAAACCTAAATCATCACCTTAACTGCTAAGATTAAATTATCTGACTGTCTAGTCCTGTGACATCAGCTCCAGCCTCATACCACCTCCCGGAATTGAAAGCACCATCATCACTGACTGAGGAATAGTTTTTCCACACCATACTCTGCTTCTATAATAAAGCCTTCCCAGTTGGCTGAGATGCATTGCTGGTTGATTTGTAGTTATTTATTT
>NDGM010980951.1:0-15490 GCA_002564305.1 Octomys mimax | reverse complement strand
TGAAGAATCCTGTCATAGTTATTATGTCATCTACAAGTATTAGAGTCCACACTGAGAGTATCCCGCAACCCACTATATCTGCTCGTCCTTGAACAGTTTGGAGGCCTTACCCAGGAGGAGCTCAGCAGTGGAGCTTTCCTACTGTCCTGTGAGCGGGGAAGCCCAGTGCCAGTGACCACAGATTTAGAAAGCTACTCAGGTGGCGGATGGATGGCTACATTTGTGTGCCTGTTAGCTAGGCACTGTATGAAAAGAAAAAAAGAAAAAGTCACTCCATCCTTTACTAACACTTCCTCCTGTGACTCTGGGCTCATCCCTGCAGGCTCAAGGTCAACGCGCCTGGCTTGGGGTGCTCAAGACACAGCAGCACACAGACACATCTATTATGGGAAGGTACCAGGGAGACACCCAAAGCCAACTGGAGCTGACAGCCAGGGTCAGAGGCAGCACCTGTCCAAGAAGAAAAGACTGTCCTCAGTCTGGATCCAGCTGTAGCTCTGCCACCACCAGCTGTATGACCTGGCGTTTTTTGTCCCTCCTCAGGAGGGCTCTGGTGAGTTACCACACGCCTCTTCTAGTCCTAACATGCTAACCGCTATCAAGAACATAAATAAAAATCTTCCCTAGAGAAAGAAACAACTGGAATAAGCACAGCTTCCCACTCCCAGGTCAGAGATTGAGAAAGAAAAGTGCCGTGCCAGGCGCAGGAGTCTCCAAGCTCCACGAGGAACTCTTTCTACTGACGTTCCCTCTCTTCCTAAAGAGCTGCCCGAGAGGCCACCTCAGTCATGCTGAAAGGAGGTTCCTTCTGGAAGTTATCTGGGGCAGGAAGGCCTTCAAATTTAATTACCAGAAATTAAAATCACCGTCAGGGATGGTCACTTGGCCAAATATAATAACTGGTGTCAGTAAGAAAGTGACCAATGTTATTTTTCAAAAATAAATAAAATGGGCAATTCTAACAATTCTAACAGAGAAGGGACTTTTATTCCAGCAGGGAGGTTCCCCATAGAGCCTCACAGTAGCCCTTCCACAGTCAGCACATACCATCTGTATGCCACTCCTCTCACCTGGAAGGCATGTTAATAAGAATCTACCAAGCTGTGGCTGGCACAGCAGCTCAGTGGTAGCACACTTGCCTAGCATGCATGAGGTCCAGAATTTGATCCTCACAACACACACACACACACACACACACACATTTACTATGCAAATTCAATGCTCCATAACTACAGAGCATCACAGACCAGCTTCCTTTAGAGCAAAACAGTGGTATCACACCTCTAAAGACCACAGCCCCCTCTGGTCCTTTCCTAGCTTCACTGCCACAAGGCCTTGGGACGGCTGGTATAAGAACCCAACAGCAAGCTGTCCTAGCAGATGAATGAGCCATGGCTGAGGTCCACCGTCCCAGGGCTCCCCACCCATAGGGTACAGCACCACTCTCGGCTTCCCAATCCTCCTCACTCCTATCCACGTGGGCGCTCCCACCTGTGCCATCCAACAACTGCTACCTAAAGCCCCACCCTCCACTCATTCGCATACTGCTGGCCAGATTAATTTCTTTAAAAGGAAAATCCTGGCATGCCACTCCCCTCAGCGTTTGCGGCTTCTCTGAGATTCCTAAAGGACTGAAAGAACCTTCCAGATCTCCTGCCTTACCAACCTTACAGTCACCACATTCCCTCCACTGATTATGCCAGCCATGCCAAACCATTCCTAGAACCCAATGGGCTTCCTCTACAGATCTATGCTCCCCAGTGCTCTTCTTCCCTCCTGGGCTCAGCTCCACTGCTAACCCTGCTGAGAGGTCCTTTACAACCCACCCTAGCATCTCATGTCATTTGCAGGACTGGCTCATAACTGCTCAGGGATGTGATGTGACGCTATATATGGAAAACTAAGAACCCATAGGAACAGTTGGAGGCCAAGGGCCTAGAGCTTTAGTCTGTATCAGAATCACATGGAAGGTTTGTTAAGCCACAGACTGGAAAGCCACACCCCAGAGCTTCTGATTCAAGGAGGTTGGGATGGTGCTGGGAATCTGCATTTCTAGCAAGTTCTCCGGTGCTAATGATGCTGCTGATCCCAGGAGCTTACTTTGAGAACCAGACAGGAAGTCTCCACCTACTACCTCCCGTCTCCAAATCTGGCCTTAAGTGAAAGTTTCAGTTGCTCTCCTTTTCCCCACTTTTCCTCAACTGAAAAGAGACCCAGAAAAAAAATGAATTTAAAGAGAATAACCCACAGAGCAGGCCAACAAGGAATCTCAAGACTGTCACATCAAGCACTCTTCAATCAGCATTTTTTGTTTCTTTTGGTTTGTTCAGACAGGGTCTTACTATGTAGTCCAGACTGGCCTTAAACTCACTTATGTAGCCAGACTGGCCTTGAACTCACAACAATCCTCCTGCTTCAGCTGCAAGTGCTGAACTACAGGCATGCACTACCATGCCCAGCTTCAACCAGTCTATTTAATGGTATCTAGAAGACACCATGAAAGGCAAGCGAGTGGCCTTTGTCCCTTAGAAGCTAAGTACTCTCTTTGAACTTGGGACACTAACATCTCAATTTCTACTTTGTGTGGGCAAAGACAAAGTTGCTTAATCTCTGAGATTTACTGACAGAAAGGAAATATTAGTTGAATGTTAGCTTCCATGGACCCAAAAGAATAAATATATTGGGAAAAAGACAAACTTCTAAACCAAAGCCCATGGAGTTTTTTAAAAATTTATTTATTTATTTATTTATTTATTTTGATTTCTGATGACTTTTTCTTTTGCCCAAGCCTTTAAGACCAGGAACCAGAGACCATCATTCAAATACCTCAGCCAACTCTAGGCTTCTACCTAATGAGGTCCAACCTTAAAGGCTCTTCCAGCAGGCTCAGAAATATCCTGACATGCCATTAAGCTTCAAAGGCAATAGATACTAGAGAAAGAACCCAGCGCAAGAGAACACAAGAAAAGTAGCCTCTTCTTCCCCTGTCAGTCAGCCCCATCCAGGCCTGGAGAGTCCAGGTTTCACAGTGCAGCCAGGTGTCTAGTAGTCACACCCCAGGTATCTCAGGCCCCAAACCAGGAAGACCACATTTCTCTTCTCCTCCCTATTCTATCCTGTCTCAGAATCCGAGAATACTGCCCAAACCCAACTGTATTTCCTGAAACATAGATGGGTGATAATTCACCTACAAAAATATAAGTCACCACATTGTCTAAAAGAACTTAGGTAAACAGTGGAATATGCATAGGATGGTATGCTGAGTCACTTAAATGACACTGGCAAATGAATTTATTGACAAAGAAGAAAGAATATTGCATGTTGTCTTATTTTTTCAAAAAGCAAGCTACTAAATGAAAGCACACTGTCTTCTTTGAATGGTAAGATGATACACTGTTTTGAAATTCTTTATTTCCTTTGTTTACTATACAGAACATGCACAAATTTTACAATATTAAACTGTATAAAAATCTTAAATGGGATGGCACACACCTGTAATCTGAGCACTTGAAAGGCTGGGGCAGGAGGACTACTGCAAGCTTGAGGCCACCTTGTGATATACAGAGAGTTTTAAGACCAGCCTGAACTACATAGTGAGACACTGTTTCGAAAAACCCAAGCAATAATAACAATAATAATCACAATCTTGCTGCATGTGGTGGCACACCTCTGTAATCCCAGCACTCAGGAGGCTGAGGAAGAGGGATCCTCGCAAGTTCAAGACCAGCCTGGGCTACAAAGTGAGCATAAGGCCAGCCTGAATTGCATAGTGAAACCCTGTCTCAAAAAGACAAAAACAATCATAATCTGAAATATATTTTGTTAAAATTGTAAAAAGTAAGCAAACTCACAAATTGTAATTTGAATAGGTTATTCCAGATCACTGTAGTTCTCATTCAGGGTGGCACAGGCAAAGGGTTAGGTGACAGATCAGAACGCTATAAATAATGCCTCTGCATGCCCTTGGTTAGTCACTGTCCTTCACCAAGAGACAACTGCCCAGAACAGACTGCCAGGCAGACAGGACATGGTTATCCAACTTTGGGAATGAGGCTCAACTGCCCTTCTCAGAAGAGTGGTGAGAGAAATCACTTGGCACAGCCCTTCCCTAAAATTGGCCCATGCATTCAAAGACACAAGTAACTAACAGGTGCTTATACCACCACCCCTCAAGAAAGACCGGGATCCTATTTAGAGTTATGTAGTGTAATGAGTGCAGCTGAACCAGAGATCAAGTCATATAATTAATGTCCTTTAGGGTAGGGAATGGGCACACCAGGACCCTGGGGCCAAATCTGGGTCTACTGCCTATTACTGTAATTAAAGTTTTATTGGACCACAATACTACACACTCACTTTTGTACTGCCCACAACTTATTCAGATATTTGTTTATGACTGCTGATGGGTTTTGTTTTGTTTTTAGCTACATTAGCACAGTTCAGTACTTGCAAGAGACTCATGACCAGAAAGCACAAAATATTTATAATCTGGCCCTCTAAAGACAAAGTTTGTCCACTCTAATTCCTAGGCGACAGAGTAAACCATAACTGGAATTGTCACAGGAAACCAGTTAGGGTCATGAGAGTTGTACAAGAGAAGCTCAATAAGGCATGTGTTGGGGCATGGACCCCATGTTAAGCTCTGCTCCTAACTGAGAAGTGAGCTTCCTCCAGTAATTCCACAGTTGTCCATCACCCAGGACACCTGCCCCCTTCCTGAGTGGAGAACACCTTTTCTTGATTACCTTTTACTGGACTACCCACAGCCAGGTGGGCCCTATGTGCTGATCCTGAAGGGATCAGCCCTGGGGAGTGGGAGAGACGTCAGATGCCAACTTCCCAAACATCTCTCCATCCTCCAGCCATTTCCAGGGACTGCCAGCCATAACTGCTACAGCCTGCATTCATTTCCCTTCCCTTAAGGAGAAAATACTCATCAGTCCAGAGTGTGAGCGCTTATAAACCTGTCCTATCTCACCATTCCTTCATTTTTGTACTTTCATGGAACCCTAACAAAAGTCCCCTTGCCAGGCAAGCACTGGACATGGACACCTGTATAAAATATGGGAGTCTCACTGGATGAGACCCCCCCTACAAGAAGACAGGCCCACAGGGACACACTCTGCTGCCTCCACTTTTGAACCTGCAGAGAGCCCATCTCAGTTGGGGCAGGAGCCCCTACAGGCTTTTCACTACATACCCAGCACAGACACACAATCAGCCTTCTTGATGGGTCTCTGGAGTGCTGCTTTGTCAGGAAACAGGTTTCTGGGCCTCAAGTTGTCTTCCAGGCTAAGGTCTTCATGTTCCCTCAAAGCTGCTTCCAGACCACTGGGACTTTTCTTGGCACTGTTTGAACATTCCACACTCATGTGCTAACACACACACAAGAGCTTAAAAGGCAAACACTCAGACACTGTACCCCAGGACATATAACCAGTCCCCCACATGTTTTTATAAGAAGTAGAACCAGCACAGCATGATGGTGGTAACTACTGCATAGCTGTGCAGAAGCCTGCATGAGCCTGGGCTCCACCACCAGCAGGCGACAGGAGGGCTCTCCTCCCTCTGCCGGGCACACACAATACTGATCACAGGCAAGGCTTTTAAATCTCATCCAGCCAAGCATGATTCCCAATGGAAATTTCCCTTTCTGACTAAAATCTCACTAAAGTCTCAGTGTAATCATTTAAAAACATTTTATTCAGAAAGTGATATTAGTAACAAGGTTACAGACCTTTTAGTTGGTGACCTGGGTTTTGAATTGTCGCTGTGCTGCTGACTTGCAAAGTATGACCTAAGTCAAATCATACAAGCTTATGTTTGAGCCTCAGTCTCATCTGTTCTTGAGGAGTGGATTAGATCTTTCACATAATAGCATGTAGGGATCAAACTAGGTACTACAAAGCCATTTGCTGATATAATTAATATCACTGCAATCACACAACACCTAGGAATGAGGTGCAGACATGATAAGATCAAAGGAACATGACTGAGATCAGCCTGATAATCATTTTATATCCCCAGCTCTCCCTGCTGGGCACCAGATGCCATCTGAGTCTGGCAGGTAGCTAGGCCCAGGGAGAACAGAGTCTCCCTACCTAGGGAACTGTGAGGTTTATTCAGGGCCTTGAAGTGAGGCATTTCTCAGCACAGAGAAGTGGTCCAGGGTGCTGGCTGCCTGTTTGGAGCACCTTACAAACAAGCAGCACATAAATACCCACCAGCACTCCTCACATTCAGGGTGCCAAGCACAGGAAAATGCTCTTTCTGTCCACCATCCTGAGTCCCTCAGCATGCACAGCAACGGACAGCACCAATAGCACTACTAGTTTAGAAAGCAATTTCCGAGCAGCCAAGCTAGTAAGTCTCCAGGCCAGCTTAGTGAGCCAGGCACTTCACCTCCATCTCTTGTTCTCCCACAAGATGACAAGGGACAGGGGAGGGGAGGGGAGGAAAAACCATCAGGTAACTGGATCTCAATGAGGCAGCCTGGCCTAGCCCATGAGCTCCAGCAGGAAACAGCAGACCTGGCAGCGATCAGTGCTTGCCCTTTGCTGAGCAAAATGTTGGCTGTAAACACCTTCGGGAGCCAGAACCATCAAGGATTTTTCAATCTCAGAAAGATCCAACATGTTTGTTTAAGCACCTGTCAAACAGTAACTACATGTAGCTTACCAAGCAATCTATTCTTACCTTCGCCTTCCTCTGAGCCAAGATCAAGGCCAAATAGAGTATGCAACAGGCAGAGAACACACTGGAGGTGACCCTAATTTCTAGCGTATAACGTAACATTTCTTTTTATATGAAGAGTCCCCAGGACCCTTCATCCAGCCCAGCAGGCAACAGAGACACTGGTATAAGGTTTTCTAGTTCCTGGACACCACAGATGAGAGCTGACAGGGAAAACTGCCAGAGAAGCTCAGGTTCCAGGACCAGCTTTGTCACCAACAATGTATGATGTCAGGAACATCAGCTTTCCCCTTCAGGCCTACAGGTGCCAGGCCCTTGTAAGATGAGGCAGTCAACCTAGATGATCACTTGCTGTCAGAGATTAGGACTGTGGCATTTGCACCTGGAGTACGAAGGTGACAAGGAGACACAGAGAGCTGTTTCTGAAAGCTGAGGTGTAATGGAGTCTAGAAGGAACCATGTTCAAAAGAAATTAGGTGCAGACCCTTCTAAACATGAAAGGAGAGAGAGAAATCCAGTGGCTCACACCTATAATCAAGCATTCTTGGAGGCTGAGCAGGAGGATCACAAATTCTAACCCATCCTTGGACAACTTAGTGAGAACATTTCCCAAAGTAAGAAGTGAGAAAAAAAAAAAAAAAAGGCTTGGGATGTAGCTCAGTACAAAGGCACTGGTTCAATTACCAAGGTCACAAAAAAAAAAAAAAGGAGGAGGAGGAGAAGGAGGAGGAAGGCAGGTAGCAGGAGGGAGAAAGCAGAACCCACACTGTCTTCACAAAAGTAGAAATACAAAAACTCTATGGCCTCACTCAAGAAACATGCCTCTGGGAATACCAAGTGGGTGATGCAGAGGTAGAAGAGGAGAAACTTGTCCTTGCCACAATTACACACACACACACACACACACACACACACCTCCCACACTCGGTGGCAGCCCTTTTCAAGGCAATCAGTTGTGATCAATCAGATAAGAGCAAACTTTAAATTCCCAGCCCCGTATCTCAGAATCTCCCTTAGCCTACCCTCCCGCCCTAACTCTGCTCAAGAGGAACTCACTTCTCCTACTTTTTCTTCTGTTTCTTCCTTTTCACAAAGGCCTTTCCCCTCACACTCACAAACACACACCCAGCTCCTCAGCACCAAACATAACCTCCTGTTGACTTTGCCTCTCCTTCAAGGTCAACCACTCCTAAAGATGGTGCATTCATCTCTCCTGTTCCCCCAGCCACCCTCTGTGACAACTGATGGCTCAAGCCAGGGGATGGCCTCAGCCTAATTCCACCACCACCCTCCACAGAGTTTCCTGCCAGCCCCAGCACTCTCCCTCCACTCTGGCCTCCTCTCCACAGCTTGCTTCACCAGCCCCTCTTCCTGTGGCCATCTAGGCACACAATGTAGTGATCCAGGCACACCATGGACGTGCACTGCTACGTGCACTGTCTCCCGGGCTGCTCCAGCCACTGCCTTCCCATTCTCAGGCTACACAATCTCATCCACTTAAACCATTTCAAGAAACAAATGACACATAGCTGTACTATAACAAAGCCCCATTAAAGTCCTGCAGGCAACTACAGGACACATAAAGAACTGAGGGGATGATGGAATTGTTCTACACCTTGATTGTAGTGGTCACAAGATGATATGCACCTGTCCAACTGTCAGAACTGCACACTATATAGGGTGAATTTTCATGAAAATTATATCTTAATTTTAAAAAGAATGGGAAAAATACTAATGTATCATGTCTAATACTAATATCATCATCTTCTCCCAAACCAGCTCCTCCTTCCCCCGTACACTCTATGTTCATTAATGCAACATCATCCAGCCCTTTCCTCCAACTAGAAATCTCACACATGTGTCTGTGCCTCAAGTCAGACCCCCATCTATATCCCATCAGCTGGCACCCAGGCCACCCTCACTTCTCACAAGCTGTCTCCTCACCTCACCCTTCCCACATGTGCAATTTCAGAAGGAACAGGACCCTTGAGCTCTACAATCCTCCTGCTCTCCGTCCTACTAGGTCTCCCCAGTTCCTGATGGTTGTTTAACAGGAATGCTAGAACTATTTCCAGTTGTCAACTCAAGAAAATGCTCTACCTAAATACTGCTGTCTAATTTTGCACACAGCTCTTGTTTCAACTGACAAAGATAATGACTCAGTGTCCATGGCTCTTGATGGAAAATTATCCTGCCAAGTTTTGAGCTTCCCAATAATAGACGTCTCCAAACTTCTCTTTGAGAAAGGAGAAGTGATCTCCCTTCCTAATCTTTTTCTGTCAGCAACAAAGAGACCCAAAAGACCCAAAGTTGACCAAGAGTGTCATAGGAAAATTCTGATACACCCTCGAGGGAATGATTAAAGAAACAGAAATTCATAGTAGGGGATTGGGATATCTTTCTATGTACAATAAGCATAGCTTTCCAGCTTTTCTGCATGCCCATCAGTTTGGGACCCAAAAGTCAGACATAAATTCTGGGTTACACTGAAAGCAAAATATAGACTTGATGGCATCTTTCTGTGCACAAAAAGAAATGGCTCACTGTCTCTGACACTGAGGCTTCAATTAACTGTAAAACAACTCCACAAATTATATATGTGCTCACACTGTGCTAACACTCCTGGTAGGATAGATATATTTCCAATGTACACCTAAAATGCAGCCATTCACTCCCTGCAGACACAGTTTCAGCCTCTCCTAGATCACAAGACCGAAATGGCTGAGCAAACAGTGAGGATGGGAAAAGCACTGCCTTGGACGAGTCACTTGTGGACACCTGAGTTGGCTTCTGCAGCATCCAGGATGCTTGTATTTGTTCACTCACTATTAAAAACTGGGTCCATAAAGTTATTTCACTGCATACCCGCCCAACACACACACACTTGCAATATCCCCAGGGATGGAAACCACCAGTCTGTCATTCCTCAGCACTCCTGGCCCACCTATCACTGCCCTGCAGCCCGCAGGCACAATGAATGCCAATGGGTCTGTAGCTCTAACTCTCTGGTGACAAGTTGCACCCCTGCCACCAAGTTCATTGGAGAGGTCTCCTTTAAAGTCCTTTCTGCATGGCTTCTCCCCATGTGTATAACACACTGGCATCTCCTCAAACCTCTGCACAAGCCATAAGCAGCTCTCTGAGAGGTCTCAGGCAGCACAGGATGGCCCTTTATAAAGTCTAAGCTATGGTTCTAAAAAAAGGGCAAATTTGACCTCTAAAGGACACAAGGCAATGTCTACAAACAACTTTGATGGTCATAACTGGTGGGGCAGAGGGGCTCCCTGCCAAGTGAAGGACTCTGCTACACATGCTATAATGCACAGGACAGCCCCCCCTCAACAACAAACAATTATGGACCCAGTATGTCAACAGTCTGGAGATTTTGAAACCCTGTATTAGGCACGCACTGGCTCTTAGGGAGGAGCCCAGACTGCCTAGTTCACTTTTTTCTTGGCCTATATTCAGGCAAATAATAATAATAATCATAATAACAATTCTGCATTGTACGTACTACTCTGCACTGTATATATTACTTGTACTTCAAGGCTGAACATAACACCCAAAACTGTCACCTGCGTTTTAAAAGGATGCTGCTTGTGTGTACCACCAGCCTGCAATCCCTCTTCTTGAAAGGGCCTTTCCTCCAGAACAAAGTCTACCAACAGCCTTCCCACCAAGATCACCCATCCACCCACAGCATGACAACAGGTGGGCTGGCATCTACATGCGTTCAAATCCTTTGGCATGGTGGTAAGCCTGGCATGTCTCAGAACTAAGGCCTAAATGAATGTGGACAAATTTTCCAATGGGCTGCGAGTCCAAGCCAAGCTGGAAGGCTGCACACAAGCCTTGCCCTTCGGGAAGGGTACATCTCAGCACATGGAGGATGCCAGCACCAGAACCGCCCTGCAGCCCTCCCCACCCCCCATAGTGGGGGAGCTCCCTGTGTTTGGCAGACGAGACTGTACGCAGTGAGAATAAGCTAGCAAAAAAGCTCCAGTTTAGAGGATTTAGCCCAAACCACTCACAAGACTGCCAGCGTCTAGAAGAGGAAGAACCTCAGAATAAAAAAAAGAGAGAAGGTCCAAAAAGGGTCCCCTTTCCCAAGTTCACCTCAAAGTACCACCTGTGAAGCTCAACAGGCTCGGGCCAGAGAAGCCAAAGTTTTGTCACAAACCTGCAGCCTGGGCAGTCGGGCTCCCTGCCACACACTGCAGAGTGGTCTAGGAATCAAAGAGACCCACTGTCACGAGAACACGAGGCAGGAACGCTGCCTGGCGACCAAGCTGCACGGGCAGCGGCTGGAGGGCCCCGGAGCTGCAGGGCGCTTCTCTGGGCACGGCACGCGGCCCTCGTGACCTCCCGCAAGTGCCCCGCGCGGGCCGAGGTGGGCACGCGGTGGGTCCTGCCTCAGGGCTCCTGTCAAGTGAAACTGGAGACGCAAAGCCGCGCTGTCACTGGAGGTTGCAAGGGCTCCGCGGGCGGTGAGGCCAAGTACGGTCCCTGCCGCAAGGCGCCCGCGCACGCGGCGGGCCGACGGGGGAGACAGGCTTACCTGGCCACAATAAGCGGGGATCCTCGGTCACCTTCGCGCGGCCTCCGCGCGCTCGCCAAGAAGCTGGCGCCCTGCACGCGCGCGGCTCTGTTTACCAACTCGCGCGCGACGGGGGAGGCCCCGCGCCTGCTGGCCCCGCCCCTCTACCCCTCCCATTGGCTACGAAGCCGTTGCCCGCCCAGCGCCGCGCGACGCAGGGGAGCGTGCTCAGCTCGTGCGCCCGACCTTCAGCCAATCAGGTCCCAGAGCGGAGAGCGCGGAGCCAATGGAAGGCTGCTCCAGCGAGCGAGGACCCCCCGCAGTTTTCGCTTTTCCCACCTGCCCGCTGCCCCTTTCCCGTGTTAGGGAAGCTGTGTTCGTGGCCTGAGCTAGTGTACCTTTAAGCGTGACAGCAGTGATGGGCCACGTGAGCGCCTTCTCTCCACTGCAGTTCCCCCGGCCTCCGAGAGGCCTCTCCTGGAAGAAGACACGATGCTGCGGGGGCCGCGGTAGGGTCGTACCGAGGGCTTTAGGGCCGGGCAAGGCCTACTTGTAGCTCGGAGCAGTAAGAACAGGGTTCCTTCCTTTTTATTAAAAAAAAAAAAAACAGGGAGAGTAGGGAAACGTGGCAGCACTGAGGCAGATCGCACCTGCACCTTCGACTTGCCAGGGCTTCCAACTCTTATCTTTCCCTCTCCTGGTGACAGAGCTGGGGGCCAAGGGTGGGAGGTGGTAGCTGGCAGAAGGAGCAGGACTGGAGTAGAGCAAGCGCGCTCTGAGGTGGTCATTCTGCTCCTGAGCGAATGCAGCAGGGTTAGGCCCAGCCCTTACGTGGCTCCCTTTTACCAGGGAAGAAGGACGAAGCCTGCAGCCCTCCTAAGGATGTCCTCTGCCTGCATCCCACTAAGCCTTCCCAACCTCGCCAGCAGTTCCTCTTCTGGTGATTCCCAACAATTGATCTGGAGTTCTGTCCAGCAGTAATTTTTACAGAAAGCAGAAGCCTAAGAACAATTGCGTGACTTTGGTTTGATTTTGTTTTGCAGTATTGAGCAACAGCTCAAGCCCTCTTTGTTTATTTTGCAACGGGGTCTCACTACATGTCTTAGTTGGGCAGATCCAGCTCCAACGTGCCATCCTCCTGCCTCAGCCTCCCAGAGTGCTGGTATTACAAGCATGCACTGTCATACTCAGTTTGTGAGATTTTTCATAAAATAGTCAATTAAAAGATTGCGGTTTATTCTAGGTTCCTTTTTTTTCTTCTTGTTTGTTAACATTTAACTTTTTTGAAAGTTTTCTACTTGGAAAAATGTAAGGGTGGTGAGAATAGTAACTTATTAACATGAAGTCAGAAGTGAACCTACGCGGATACTTCCTCACTGGCCACTTGGAGCTTGACTTCCCAGAGGTCTTAGGTGAATCTATCCATCTGTGCTTGGGAAAGGATGACTCACTGTGTGTGGGCTTTGGGGAGAGCACAGCCCTACTGGACTCAGGCTCCCTTCCTCCTGAGGTAGAGGCCCTGCTTCCCAGACGACTGAGATGGCACTTTGCTGGCCTCTTAGGGTGGCTACCTGGATGGTGGTGGGTGCTGCACTCTGAGCATTCGCACATCCTCCCTGAAGTCCGGATTCTGCCTTCCCCATCTTCACACAGCATAGAAAATAAATTTTAAATGAGAATTAATGCTTGCCTAGCAAGCACAGGGTCCTGAGTTCAATCCCTGGTACCACATAAAAAAAATTAAAAATGAGAAGTCATTTGGACTGAATTTTCAAGTAATTGCCCCAAACAATCCAGAGCTAGGCCAACCAGACCTCTGCAGCTATCCGTTGTCCTGCCTGCAGTGCTCCAGCCCTCCCAGCCTAGGAGCCACTGGGCTCACCCTTTGCTGAATCTGACTGCTGTAGGATCAGGGTGTGATTTCCAACAGCTTCAGCTTCTGTTGCCTGAAGTGGGGAGCAGATGTGGTGCCTTAATTCTGCAAATGGGAGGGAACTCCCAGGTTGGTTCCATTCTGCTAGCACTGCTAGGGCCAGTTTTGTTTCTACTATACCTAAGGATAAGCATATCCAACCACCACACACTAATCTATCTTCAAGGGCTACCAGTCTAGTTTACTAGACAAATATCCCATAGTGTGAAGAAGGTGTCTTCCTCTGATTAATATAATTTTGATGCACTTCCTTCTTGAAATAATCATTTGACTTGGCCTGTGGGATGTTATAAATTCTCTGCTTTGTCTAAGAAGCCAGTCATTTCTTCCATTGCTCAGGGTGAGAGTGCCTTGGCCCCTGTCCTTGACCTGTCTGTCATCCCTCACATCAAATCCATGAGC
Source organism: Octomys mimax (assembly GCA_002564305.1). Classification (NCBI taxonomy): domain Eukaryota; kingdom Metazoa; phylum Chordata; class Mammalia; order Rodentia; family Octodontidae; genus Octomys; species Octomys mimax. The sequence continues at coordinate 1,925 of NDGM010980951.1, read as the reverse complement.
AAAGTCTTCCGCTTCATCTTCAGAATACTTCCTGAGTCAGCACTTCTGCCCCAGCCTCAGCCAACTTCATCTGTCACCTGAACCCTTTCAACAGCTCACTAACAGGATTTCCACACATCTTCCTACTGTGATCCTTTGTTGTTTGTTTTAAAACAAAAGACAGGTCATGTCACTTCTAAACGGATACCCTGCCGCTACTAGCTTCTCACTTCACTTGAAATAAAATCCTAGATCCATGTACTGCTCCATATACATGCAACATGACCATAACCCATTATCTTTTGGTGTCATTTTCAACTCTCTCACAATAATCAAAAAAAGAAAAGAAAAAGGAAAAGAAAAAAGGAGAGAGGGAAAGAGCTCCTCACGGTGGTCTAACACACCAACAACAGGCCCTGCTCAGACACTGCCCTTTCTCTTCACTAGGCCTGTTCCTCAGAGAGCCTCTTGGCAGGCACCTGCTTTGTGGGGGTCTCTCTTGAAGGATTGCCTTGTTATCCTACAGAAACAAGATTTATCCTTCCCCTTCATCTGGTCTGAAGAGGAATCCCTACCACTTTTCCTACCATACTTTTCTTCCTACTACTTTTTGTTACCTAACACATCTAAAATTATTGTTTTGTGTGTGGGGGTATTCAGGGTCTCACTACGAAGATCAGACTCATAGTGATCCTCCTGATTTGTGCCTCCCTAGTGCCAGGATAAGAGGTGTGCACCACCACTCCTTGACTCCATCACCAGCTCAGTGTGCCCCAGGGGTGGAGCCAGCGTGGTATGCAGTACCAGGGATTGAACCCTGGCTCCTGTGCTTATCTAACCAAGTGCTTAGTCTGCTGATCTATATTGCCGGCCCTTAAAATTATTTGTTTTTTAGTCATGTATCTCTCCCAATTGAAATGTAAGTTTCATGAGAGCAAAAACTTTTTCTTTGGTTCACCCTACAGCCCCAGTACCTAGAACAGTCACTGCCAAGCTTCAAATGCTCAATAAATACTTAAGAACATGGGCAATGGAGACAGATGGCCCAGATTAGAATGTCAGCTCCACTACTTACTGTGTGACCTTGGACTGATTAAACTTTCTGTGCCCCAGTTTCTTCCTCTAAATTGAATAGTACTAGTATCTGTTCCTAGAATAATACTAGTGTAGGGTTGTTGAGCATGAAATAAATTAATATGTGCAAGGTGCTTAAACTAGTTCTTGTCACATAGCACACATTATAAAATTTTAGTTATTTTTGCTTACTAAATGGATGATATTCAAAATGGTAGTACATATCATGTGTTCAGCAAAATATTACGGGTTTTTTATGTATTTGGCACAGGGTCTCACTACATAGTTCAGACTCATAGTGGTCCTCCTGTTTTCAGCCTCTCCAGCACTGGGACTACAAGTGTGCGGCACCAGGCCAGGTCTTGGTGGCTGGCTCAGTATGCCCAGAATTGGGGCCAGTGGCATGTGGTACCAGGTATCAGACCCAGGTCCCTACACCTGCTTAAGCAGGTGCTTAGTCTGCTGCACTATCTTGATACTATGTTGTTATCCATGTATTACTAAATTTCCCCATGCATCATCTAAAAAAGCTTACTGATACTGAAATTTAAGCTTAAAGGACCAATATTCTCTGTAATTTCATCTAATTTATTAACTATGATACCTGAAATTCTTTGTGTAATATTACTGCCTCATGGATACATAGTATACAGGATTCTCATGTTTTTGCACACTAAATAAACTCCTTTAACAATTATATCTTTTGGGAGCTGGGGAGATAGCTCAGTAGAATAAGCACAAGGGCCTTAGTTCAATCCCTGGTTCCACCAAAAATAAAAAAATAAACAAAATAAACAGTCCCTGTGTTTTAGGGGTCAGGGAGATGGCTCAGTGGAATAAGTGCTTCCCTGGCAAGTGCAAGGGCCTGAGTT
>NDGM010980947.1:0-19239 GCA_002564305.1 Octomys mimax | reverse complement strand
AAAAAAAAAAAAAAAAAAAAAAAAATAGAAAGAGCACATGTCAGAGGTGCCAGACAAAGCGCCAGGCCTTCAGTGTCATGAAGAGCAAGATGAGCACTTTCTCTGCCCTCAGGGAAGCTGCAGCCTCGAAGGGAAAACAGACATCCATCGAGGAGTCATTCAGTGAAAGAAACTCCCACGGCAGTAACTATTAGGGAAGTGGAAGAGTGGAGGTGTGAGGAAAGCACGTCAGGGACCTGCAGAGTCAGGGCCAGGGTGGAGCCTTCCCAGAGGATTCAGGGGCTGAGCCAGGAGCTGGAGAGAAGTGGCGGGCACCCAGGGAGAGGAGGGATGCCAGGCGGAGTGTGGTTGGAACCTTCTTGGGAGAGCAGGGCCCTCACCCTGGGCGGGGGGAACGTGGAGTTCATGGGGCTGCAGAGACCAGAGGCCATGGGCCAGTGCACAGGAGGTTGCTGAAGGCCAGGAGCCTGGTGGGTGTCCATGGCCAGGAAGGACTGGTGGGCACTGAGATGGGTGAGTTCTGAGAGATTGCCGGGTCCTTAGGTCATCAAGGTGACCTGTGTGTCATGAAAGAGTGCATTGTGGGCAGCTTTCCAGGGTGCCACAGGAGTAACATGTAAGTGGTTGGGGCTAAGGCCGCTGCCCATGGCTCTAGGCAGTGTCTGTGGTGCTCAAATGCCACAAAGTGCCACCTGAACTCTTACTTGTGTTGAGGAGGAGTGGGGGATTGGGGAGACCCGATGTGTCCTGAGCCTGAGCTGGGATCTGACTCTGAGCAGGCTGTCACACGTGCTGACAGTGGCCTTGATTCTGAGGGGCTCATGGGGCATCAGAGCTTGTCTGGAACTTGCTGCAGAGGGTCTTGGTCAATTCTGAGCTGCTCCTCCTGACTAGGTTCCACCAACTGGCCAATTGCCTCTGAGGCCCTGTATGGCTGGGCTGAGTGTGACAGGGCTACTTTGGGCCCTGGGTGCCTGGGAAGGAAGGAGATGTGGAGAAGAGGCCAGGTCCTGCAGGACACCCTGGATTCCAGCTCAGCGCTGCCTGCAGTGGACTCTCCTGGCTACCTCCCTCTTCCTTAGAAGTGTGCACAGCTTGATGCTGGGCTCCCATGAAAATGGCACTTGTAAGCACAGCAGAAAGCCCCTGGGAGGGTGGTCGGTCTGTCTGTCTGTCTGTCCTGAAGAAGCTCCCTCCTATTCTTCTTCAGCCTGAGCCTACCTCTGGCACTCTATCCCCCGCTGGCACAGAGTGAGGACTCTGCTCGCTTCTCCCCACCCCGTGCCCTGTCTCACCCCTGTGAGCCCTTGAGGTCACCCCCAGGCTAGCTGCAGAGCAGACGCGTCCTCCTGCAGAGACTCCTTGTTCCAGTAAATGGCCCTTTTTGCATTTTAAGAGTTTTCTGATGGGAAACAGATGGGGGCAACAAAATAACAGAAATATGTGAATCATCAAAAAAAAAATATTTCCAGGCTTTGCCAGCCACCATGGAATTCCCAACCCCTGCCGACATGGAGGTGACAGTTGAAAACTTCTCTGTCTTGGCCCTATTTTCATTGCCACCTTCCCACTTTGCCTGTAAACTCCTCACAACTTTATGTAACATGGCTCAGTATAGAGGCTATTGATTTGGTTTCCTGTGATGTCCCAAGCACTTCAGGCAACCTGCATGATAGTCCTGTGCTGTGGGCACTGCTCTCCCCTGCATGGCTGGGGGGAGGTAAGTTCCCCAGACGCCAGATGACTGGGTTTGTGCTTCCCCATGTGGTGGCTGCCAGCTGTGGGTAGCTGTAAGTATATTTAAATGATCTAAAATGTAAAGTTCCATCCTTTAGCTGCGGTCACTAGGTTCTGAGCTCGGTACCCACATCCATGTCCCCGGTGGCTACTACCTCAGGAAGCCAGGATGGAGCATCTCGGATGTAAAAGAAGGTGCCTGAGGGGCTGTTAGAGTAGACCAAGCAGGTCAGTACCTGCACCAGGATTCAAATGAGGATCCACCCAGGCCTGTGGGTGCACCTTCACCCTTCCTGTAGGGCGTGCCTACTCCTGGCATGCCCCTGTGGGACTCCTAGTCCTGTTCTGGGACTTGTCCTTCCAGCCGGTAGCCTGGGATGGGAGAGTCCCCTCTGGCCCCCAGGTGTTCTGGGGTCTGCTGGGTCTGAGGACCAACATACTAGTCTGTTTCCTGCTTTGGAAGGACTTAGTGGTTCATCCTTTTGACCCAGGAACCTGGTTCTGTGCTGGCCCTGTGGCAAGGCTTGGGGGTCATGGAGGTGGTGCAGCCCATAGTGGAACACAGGGAAACGCCAGTGTTTGCAGGTCACCTGCTCCCCAGGCAGCCCCCCTCCTTGCTCTTCTTGATCATTTGGTACAGCTCTGGCTTGGCCAGCTCCATGCATCAGGGCTAGAGAAGGAGAGGAGTGGTAGAGGCCTGAGGGAGAATTCTAAGACACCGTAAAATGCCAAAGGTCAGGCATCAGCTGCCCTGGGAGTCTGGGCTGGACAGAGAATCCTGCATAGAGCTGACAGCAAGGTTTTGGAAAGGGCCGCACAGTGTATAAAGATACACAGCTGTGGAGAAGTGATCGGGGCTGGACACTGGGCCAGCTGTTGTATCCATCCATCCAGTGTTGCCTTGCTTGCAGGCTCTGAGGCATGGAGCCCTTGCTGCACCCTGACCAGCTTCCACCACAGAGCTACCCCAGTCTTTCAGGCCTGGATGCCAGCCTTCACCTGGGACCATGCCAGCGGCAGCTGTATGTGCCACTCCTGTTGCACTTGGCCTACCCTGTGCCAGCGGCTGTTTGAAGTCTCTATTGTTTGGTAGATTAATTCACTTCACAGTTGCACTGACTTTTAGGACAATGCTGTTATTACCTCTGTTTTATAGATGAAGAGCCCAAGGTTCAGGGAGCTCAAGTTGCATGCCCAGGGGCTCTCAGTGACAAGCTGAGTCTCACAGCAGGCTCTGGGACCAGCAGCCTCCCTGTTACCCTCTCCTATATCCCTGGAAGGCTGTCTGGCTGCCCATAGGCACAGAAGCTTCTTACATGATGTGGCCTGGATGCCATGCCTTGAGGGGTACTGAGAGAAGCCTGAGCCCCTGTAGGCATGGGCCCCAATCAATGGTCAGAAGGCCCGGGTGTGTAGCTGGCACTGGGGAGACCTGGGCCACTGCTGGCTCTACTAAACTCTGAAGGACACTAAAGAGAAACAGCCAGTTCTTAGTGTGGTAGGGAGTTTCCTGGGGAGACATGGAGGTTGGCCTTGCAGGACAAGGCCATTTGCCCCTTGGGGGAGGTGGAGAGAAGCTACCCTGCAGAGGGAGCAGGTGGGTGAGCCCTAGGTATAAAGCAGCGAGGAGGCAGGCTGAGGGAGGGTGGGTGTGGGGCTGGCTGGGGCAGAAAGGAGGGTGGAGACAAGCTCGGGGAGCTGGGGTTTTCTCTGTCTGTCCTGGGGAATCCTGTCTTGGGCTCTGGCTCAAGACTGAGCCCAGCCCTGGAGTCACTCCTGGGCAGTCTGCTCTGAGCTGTATCTCAGGACCCAGGCTGGAGGCCGGTTCACAGACAGACCTGAGCTGCCTCTGGGCACTGAGCTCTTCCCAGGCTGTCAGCTCCTCCTTTCTCCCCAGAGCTCAAAGCAGCCTTGTGCCTTGAGGGGGCGTTTGGGAGTTTCTCTGAGCTTTGCCTCGAGGTATCCACTAGTGGAGAATACAGGCTGTGATCCAATAACTAGACAGAAGGCTCCTGGAAAACCAGGATCCCAGAAGGGAAAGAGGCCGGGAAGACCCAGTTCTTCCTACTCTGTTTATGTGAGGGAAACATCTTGAACTGAGGTGGTCTGGAAGACCAGGGCAGGCGAGAGGCAGAGGTGCAGGGCGTCACTGGGTCTCTGTAATGATCTCCAAGACCTTCCAACGAGAGAAACATGAAGAAGGAAAGTGTGTGTACAGTATTAGATATGCAAGGTTGGGTTGGGGTGAAGGCTCACGGGAAGAGGGTGCAGAAGCAGGGAGGGGGAGCCATGGTGCACCTCTAGCACCTGTGACTGGCAGGAGGGTGGAAGGGCAGTCAACTGAGAGGAGCCATGGGCTGCAGGGGCTCTGAGGAAGTCGGGTGACCAGTGGGGAGCTCTGGAGCAGGGACTGCCCAGCAGGGAGTCCCTTGCGGGGCAGAAATGGCCGATGTTGGTATCACTGTGCTGCAGTGGCTGGGCGGAGCCCCTGGTGCCCATGGATGGGGGTTCACGGGGCCGCGGCAGCTGCTGGTGCTGTGTTCCCTGTGTTCTGTGGCAGCCACTCTTGCAGAGCAGCCACAGCAGCAGGGCGTAGGGAGAGTGGTGAGGTGCTGGGAGGGGGAGTTGCCCACACTACTGCTGTGGTTGCCCACACCACAGATGGGGCTTCCTGGAGAGGGGTGGGCTACAGAGCCCACCGCCACAGGCAGAGACTGGGGGGACGAGAACAACCTATTCCTCAGCAGATTGCAGCAGAGCGCTGGGCACCACCTGACCTCCCACATCCACACAGAACCCCAGGGAGCCAGCTCTAGGTTATGGAAAGCTCTGTGCTTGAGTCCCCACAGTGGCACCTTATTTCTAACGTCTCCTACACTGCACTCCAATCCTCCTGGTCAGACGTGCACCCAGCATAGCCCCCTATTTAGCTCCTCCAAGCCACAGTCACTCAGACATCCTGCGAAGCTCTTGGGGGAGACATTGTCCTTCATAGCTGGGAGGTATGGATGAGCTGGGGTGGAAGGAGAGGAAGCAGAGGGAACCCTGCTCTGGACCTTGAAACTATGTATTGTCTGAATTTTTAATGTTGCCCAGAAGTCCTCACATCAAAACCTGGGTTCTCAACTTACCGGAGGTGGTGAAATCTTACAAGGTGGCCTAAAAGGAGATCTAAAGTCCCAAGCAGTGAGCCCTGGAAGGAGACTGTGGGATGCTGGCCTCTTTTTTTTCTGTTTGTTATCAGCCATGAGGTGAACAGCTTCCCCTTTACTGCATACCACCATGACAGACTGAGCCACCACAGATCTAAAACAAAGGGCCAGTCAGTCAGACTGAAGCCTCTGAAAACAGGGGCCAAAATAAACCTATCTCCCTTTTATTTTCTTCTGAGACAGGATCTCACTAAATCACTCAGTTGCTGAAGGTAGGCTTGAACTCATGATCCTTCTGCCTCCCAAGTGCTGGAATTATAGGTGTTTGCTCCCACGTCTGACAGCTTTCTTGTTTTTAAACTGATTTATCTCAGGTATTTTTAAAGTAATAGAAAGCTGGTTAACGCAACGCCAGAACTGTTTTTAAGAAGGACTCTGTGGCTGGCTGGATAATGGCCTAGAAAGAGATCCTCCTAATCCTCAGGACCTGTGAGTGCCCATTTATGGCCAAAGGGACATCACAAATGTGATCAGACTAAGACTGGAGATGGGAGGTTGTCCTGGATGACCCGGATGTGCGTCTGGTGAGGGTACACGGGGTCAGCTCTTCCTGTGGGCGAGAGGGCAGAGGAAGGTCACTGTGAGGTGCTTGGGTTAATTATAGCTGGGGCCCTCGCACTGGGCCCTCACTCTGTCTTGGGGCTGAAGCAAGTGCTCCATTACTTGAGTCGTGTGGGAGGGGAGGGACTCTGATTGCTGAGGGGCCACACAACCTGCAGGGCAGGTGGTTGCTCTTTGTAACTGCACCGAAAATGTGAAAGTGTCTACAAGCCAGGTCAGCAATCTTAGGGAGGAGCCGGCTTTAGAGCCAGGCTAAGGCTATCATTGTAGCAAAGAATTTGGAACTGTGCTAGAGGCTGAATCTGGGGCTGCAAGGCAAAGATGGTTCCACATGTGAGTGCCTGTCACCCTGCTCTTCTCTTAAGGTGCCTTTTCTGCACCACTGGAGGGGATGCCGAAAGGAAAACGTGAAGAGCATGTGGCGAGAGCTTGAGTGGAACAGTGGGAGGGAGAGAAAGTGGAGGGGCCAGCACAGACCTGATTCAGAGACTCTAGCCACCGCAGGAAAGCGATGACAACAGCTGGGGGGAGGGGGAGCGTGTCCTTTCCTGTTCAAGGCTCCCAGGAGTTGGACCCAGAGTTAAGAAGAAGCAAAGCTACTGGAAGAGGAAGCTACTAGGCCAGGGGAGGGGCTGGGCTGGATCAGCTGCCCAGAGAGCCTGGTAGGAGAGCAGCCTGCCCTATAGATACTACAGACCCCCTAGATACATGTCACGTGCCCTGTAGACACACACTGTCGGTATGTAGCCCACGAGGACGAGGAGTGCAGGACACGGAAGGCTCTGCTCTACAGCAGGGGACTGAGAAAGACAGTGATTGCTCTACTTTCTCAGGAACCCCAGCGGGAAGGTGGCCTGGCATACAGGTCTCATGGGATCAGCTAGGCTCAGCTCTTTTCTGCAGCTGCTCTGCTTTCTTCGGGGGCAGGATTTCCCCACGTGTGGCAGGGCTTGCCTCTGCAGGCTGCTTGGAGCCCTTCTGCTCGTAATCCAGTGGCCACACCTAACCACAAGGAGGGTTGCAATGCACCTCCCCTGGCTGGCCGTGTGTCCAGCTAATGCATAGGGGAGTCCAGTCTTGAAGAGCCTGTTTCCACCACACACTTCTGCCCTAAGCACATGTGGCTGGGAACCCTGGTTTTGCCTTTAGTATGAGGTGTCACCTCCCTGGGCTTCATTCTTTTACACAACTCTCTGGGACAGGGCCCCTGAGGGGCCTGGTGATAACACACGCACCATTCCACCTTCCCTCTGCCCCAGGGAAGCCACTGTACCTGCACATCGGTGAGGAGATAGACGGCGTGGACATGCGGGCTGAGGTCGGGCTCCTGAGCCGGAACATCGTGGTGATGGGGGAGATGGAGGACAGATGCTACCCCTACAGCAACCACCTCTGCAGCTTCTTTGACTTTGATACCTTTGGTGGCCACATAAAGGTACGGGTCTGCCTAGCTGAGGCTGTCACCCCAGGCAGGAACATTCCAGGTGGTCCAGGATCCCCAGGAGTGACGGGCATGGGGGCATGGAGCTGGAGGCAGACGTCTCTGCCTTACCTATTGACTGTGGCTGCACCTGCAGTTCTTGGGAATGGAGAGATGATGACACCAACTTGTGCCATGTTGTTCTTGGCGGGCTGCATTGCCTGCTTCCTCTCTGCCTCCATCTCCCGTCTTCTGTAGTCTATCCTGTTCCCTTCCCAAAAGCACTAGCATTGAACTCGGAAAGACCAATTATGATACAGAGAAAACAGCCAGCATGGGAGAGAAGCTGGGATTTCACATTAAATTTACCTGTGGGTTTCCTGGTGAAGAGGCAAAGCAGGGACAGATGTGCTGGGTAGCCCCGCCAAGTTTTAACTGTGCAGTAAAAAGCAATTCAAGCTCCTGGGTGCTGTCTCTTCACATGGACCTCAAGGGGAGATTTCCTTTGCATGTCCTATTAGATGGTACAAGACACCCACAAGTTCTCCATGAGGCCACTGGTTGCAACACTGACGACTTAATAGTTTGGACTCATGGAGAGAGTTCTCGTAAAGCAATAATCTTGTGTTTCACGCATGGTGGCCTGCTGGCATTTCAGATGGGTCAGTTATTGTCACTAACACAAATATACCCGCACATTTCCAGTCCTTTCCTGGTGACAGAGTGGGACAGTGAGACCATAGTAGACACAGTGTGTAAGTGTCACACCCGCTGCTGCAGGCCTTCCCCATCTTGGGAGTGACCAGAGTGACAGGGGCACCCCTGCTGCTGAGCCAAACCAGGTCACAACACAGCTCTCAGGGTCCCTCCCATGGCTGGCCATCCCATGGCCCCTCATTGGGGGAGAAGGGTCAGTATTTCAGGATCCTTCTCCTCTAGAAGCTGGCTGAGCTCACTGGGACAGGATTTTGTCCGCACCCTGCTCTGTCTGTAAGCTTCTGGACCACAGGCATGGGTGCCACCCATGGCTTCCAGAGGTGCCAGGAGCAGCTCTGAGCTACTGGGAAAGGAACCCACGGGCATCTGTCCTCTTGCACATGTGCCACACACCAGGGGTTCAGGGAGTCCTGGATCGTGTGTGCCCCCCGCCTCCAGGAGAAGGTGTTACGTGGCCCGTGGCACAGGCATTGCCCAAAGTCACTTGCAGCTTCCATTTCCAGCTCTCCGGGCTGCCCAAGGACACCCCTTTCCTAACACCAGGTGTCTGGGAGGCAGGGAGGAAGGTCAGAGTGGCCCAATATTGTGCAGCCCCCAGTGTCCACCACAACAGTCCCTGTCTTGCCATCAATAAAGTTTCGCTCCTCCTATGGGGTAGGAAGAGCCGTGGCCCCTAACCCACATGCACAAGACATCTCTTGTTTGCTGGGCCCCTAGGGGCAGGCACTAGAGTGTACCATGAGCACAGCAGTGCTATGCTTTGGAGTTGTGGGGGCTGGAAGTCCCTGGTCCCCCTGACCCTCTCTTTCCCTTCCCAGTTTGCACTGGGGTTTAAGGCCGCACACCTGTCGGGCGTGGAGCTGAAGCACATGGGGCAGCAGCTGGTTGGCCAGTACCCGATCCACTTCCACCTGGCAGGAGATGTGGACGAGCGGGGTGGCTATGACCCACCCACCTACATCAGGGACCTCTCCATCCACCACACGTTCTCCCGCTGTGTCACTGTCCATGGCTCCAATGGCCTGTTGGTGAGTGTCCCAAGGTGGGGAGGGTGAGCCCTACAGGGACCAGGGTCCAGAGAAGCCTCCCCAAAGGGCAGGTCCAGCCAGCCAGGAAGGGAAGGTGGCTGGGTCCTCCCAGAGTAGCTAGTTAGTTGGCCATGGATGTTCACTGCAATGGTGAGCAGCTGCACTGCGGCTGGGTTGGAAAGATGAAGTTTGTGGCTGGGCGTGTACCTGCTGCTCCCCACGACACAGAGCTCCCTGGGCTTGCAGGCTGGCTGGACTCTGTTTCCATGGTGGGTGTGCTATGTTCTCTTTCTTCTTTTGAAGGATCTATCATGGCTGACTAGCTTAGCTGATAGGACCAAAGCAGGCACAGTAGACACACACGTGACTCTGGCCTAGAACACAGCAACATCCTGGGAGCCTTCCCATCATGTGTCCAGGGGTGACTTGGGTCTCAGAGAGGCACCACAGACTGCAGGGGAGGTTCTGAGTTGTGTGGTGCTGAACGATGCCTTGGGGCCACACCGCATGGGTCCCGCAGCCTCAGAAGCCCCACCAAGACAGCTAAGGGTCTCTCCTGCTGCCTGGTGCAGGTGTGGGCTCTCCTCCCCGCTCTGAGGAGTCTCCTCATCCTGCCTGGTCTGGCAGCTATCTGTGCAAAGGTTCCTATGGTGCTGTAGTTAAAGAGCACAGAGTCACAGAGAGGGAAACCCCCTGAGAAGCGGCTTCCAAGGGTCCACAGAAAGATTAAGCCAGACAATATACATGGCACGTTTGCACTGATGTTAAATAGTGTTGTCAGCCCAGGCCTCTGTGTTCTGGGTGGGGCCTCACTGGCTGGGGTGGGGTGGGGAAAGGGGTCAGTGCCCTGAAGCCAGAGGGGTCTCAGCAGGGAGCATCAGCCACGAGCCCTGGTCCTTCCAGGACACTTGCAGGACGTACAGAGGATGGCTGGGTGTGGGAGGAGCAAGCGGGAGAAGAACACAGGTCCTGTCCTTTCTCCCGGGGTCCTGCTCCAAATGTACCCTTGACAGAAATGCCCCTGACAGCCACCAGGTGCTCGTGGGCTGGATTGCCCAGTGACCCACACCCTGCACAGCACTGGTCATGTGGGAAGCCGTACAAGTGGGCTGCAGCTGGCCCTGGGTTCTCCAGCCTTGTGGCCATGCCCTTTCTTGGCTTTCTCCTGAAGCCAGTGGGAGACCTAATGCCACTCTCTAGCCCTGCAGCCCCCACATGTGGAAGTGGCTTCTGGCTTCCTGGTTCTCCCGTCTTCCAGTCCCCTGATCCATCCTCTTCCTACTTCTGTAGCTTCCCTCCACTTTCCTCTGCCCAGGAGCCCCAGGTAGGGCCTAGATTCTGCATTTGGTACAGGGTCTCACTACATAGTAATTCAGACTCGTAGTAATTTTCCTATTTTCAGCCTCCCCAGTACTGGGATTACAGACACGCACCACCATGCCTGGTCTTGATGGCTAGCTCGGCACGTCCAGCACGGCATGTGGCACAAGGGATCAAACCCCGGCCCCTGTACTTACCTAAGCAGACACTTAGTCCTCTAAGGTATGTCTGTGGCTAAAGGGCCCAGACTCTGGTCCTTGATTCTCCCAAAGCTTCCTTGGCCCAGTGCTTTTTCTGGTATCCTTGGTGGAGAAAAGAAGGAGGGATGCCGTGCAGGTGGGTGCAAAAGTTCATAGCAAGAAAGGTGGAACACATCTCTCTTTTCAGTGTCCCTCTGCAGACCATGGGCTTCCTGTGGGTTCCACTCACCCTCTCTCCTTGTCAGTGACCTCCCTGCCCCTCCAGACCCACCTGCCTCTCCTCATCCCTTCTGTGCCCCCTGAGAAATCCATTACTGCTAGCTGGGAGACTGAGACAGGAGGATCACAAGTTCAAGCCCAGCCTGGAGACTTGAACAACTTGGAGAGAACCTGTCCCAAAATTTAAAATAATTAAAAAACTTTTAAAGAGGGCTGGAGATGTAGCTCAGTGTGAAGGCCTGGGGTTTAATCCTCACAATTCTCAAAAACAAACCCCAAAACAAAACATTCATCTTTCTCCTCACTGGGCAGAGCATTTTCCTTCTGTTTCCCTTTTCAGCTTCTGTCTACATTTACATATTCAAAAACTCATTAAGACACTGCAAGAACAGATAGCCCACCACCTCATTCCAGGCAATCTGCTCTTCAGCTGTTCACAAGAGATGTTTTCCACGATGGTAGAAGCTTGGGAATCAGTTTTCGTCTTAACAGAACTACACAGTAGTTATTGTGGAGTTTCTCACTAACTTGTATTGCACCATATCCACCCCAGTGGTGGGGACAAGGCCTACCTTCCTTTGGGATCTAGGACCCCTGTAAGAATCCTCACTGCTTGAGTCACACATAAAATGGCACTGAATTTGCCTGTGACCCATGCATACCCTCCCACGATAACACCTCTAGGTGCTTTATCACCCTAGCACCATGTGAGTGCTAGTGATTGGCTGCTGTTCCTCATGGTTAAGGGAATGGTGACAAGGAAAAGTTAGTGTGTGCTTTGTATGGGTACAAGTTTTTAAAATTTTCATCTGAGATTGATTGAACACAGAGCTGCCATCCGATAGACCCAGGGGACCAACTATGTAATTACTTTCTGTTTGTATTTGTTTGTTTTCAACAGCAATTTCCAGGTTTTGTTGGAAGTCTTAACCCCTGGGTGACTGTGTCCGGGTTTGCATGGAACAGTAGTTTTAGACCTGTCCCATGTCACCTGCGAGCAGCTCCTTCTAGGTAGAAGGGTTACACTCGTGGGAGCAGTGTTCAGTGACTCTTTCTGGGTCTCTTCTTCACAATCACAAGCCTAGATCACACCTACCAACAGCTGAAGACTTAATACAGCTTTCAAACATTGCTTCCATGCTGGGCAGGGTGGCGCGTGTGTGTGATCCTAGCCCTCAGGAGGCTAAGGCAGGAGAACTGCAGCAAGTTCGAGGCCAGCATGGGCTCCATAGTGAGTTCAGGCTAGCCTAAAGTACACAGCAAGAAAAGACAGCCTGTCTCAAAAGAAGAAGAAGAGGAAGGAGAAGGGGAAGGGGGAGGGGCGGGGGAGGGGCAGGGGGAGGGGAAGAAGAAGAAGAAGAAGAGAAGGAAGGAGGGAGGGAGGGAAAGAAGGAAGGAAAGAAGGAAGGAAGGAAGGAAGCAAGCAAGCTTCTTCAAAACTTTAAGCCATGAGGACAAATTTGTGCAAGAGAAGGTCAGTGGCTGACAGCACTCTGCTTGCACAGATAGAGACTGGGCAGCCCCTGGGTCTTTTTATCCAGCTATGCCTACCTGTCACAGGTCTGTCTTCAGTCTACCTATCATCTCAAGCTGTGTCACTGTGCAAGAATTCAATTCTGGGAAGTGTGCTAAGGAAGAATAATGATGCTAAGGTGTTAGGGTTCAAGGGGACCTCAGAAGCCCCCCAGTCACACAGCAGGTCTGTGGCTGAGAGACAACTGGAGCTGCGACCCTCCCCCACCCCCAGGCCTCCCTTCCCTCCCACTCCTCTCCTGCTTGTGAGTGCTGGGTTCACCCATTCCTAACCAGAAGGGAACAGTGTGGCCCTGAGCGGTGGTTTTCCTTCTTGGAAATGTTGAGTTTGATTAGCAGTCAAGTTATGCACCAGACAGATGCATGAGATCGGACCCAGCTCTGTTCCTTACAAATGCGGTGATGTGGGGCCCCTTTCCGAGGCTTGGTATTACCAGCAGTGTCCTGGTTGTGTTGAATTTCACATGAGAAAATGAGAGAATGTAAAGCATTCTAATCGGTCATGGTTGCTTTTCTTCCAATCGTTGAGGCCCCCTCCCCAGCAGTCGTCAGGATCTGGGAGGGAGTCCCTTGTCATCCATTTCCCTTTGGGGAAGGGCTGCCTGCCGCACTGCCCAGGCAGCAAGGTCAGTGTGCGTAGGGGCTAGAAAGATCAGTGTGTGTGTGGGCCAGACAAGGACTCTGGAAGATAGCAGGCTCCACTGTGAGGCTGCCTGGTGCCCCAGGACACCCACATCCCTCCTTCAGGGCCACTTCCTCCTCTGTGAAGGAAGACATTTGGCCTTGTAGTGAAGACCCTGCCACACGAGCCATACGTGCACTCCGGCCTTTGCCCCTAGCTCGTGCTCCCAGGCTATTTATAGCAAACTTCCGGTGCTGACTAGAAGCCAAGGAGATGACCTTGGCATGGGCTGAAACAGGCACCGAAGGTGTGAGTAGGGCTCAGGCTCACGCCCTCCCCCATGCCCAAGAAGAAGGGAGGGGCTTTGTTGTCCAAGAGAATTGGGGCTTTGTTGGAGGATGGTGGCTTGTGAGCCTGCCTCATCTCTTGTGTAGCGGATGGGTCCAGCTACAAAACCAAAGGTGGAGTGCTGAGGGCCGTGTGGCCTTGGACAAGTCACGTGACTTCTCTGAGCCTCGTTTTGCTCATCTCCAAAAAACCAGTCCATTAGAGGATTGTGTAAGATTTCAGCAAGACTTAGGGTTGTACGAGGTCGGCCCTGAGCCTGGCCAGGAAGGGGCTCGGCTTGGGAACCTCCCAAGTCTGGCTGCCTGGATCAGTGCTTCTCAACCAGGAACAGTCTTGTCACCATCCCTGCTCACCCCCTGGGACATCTGGCAATGAATGTTGAGACAGTGTTGGCTGTCACAGCCGAGAGACTGTGTTGGCATCCAGTGGCAAAAGCCAGGGATGCCTGCGTGGATGGGGCAGACCCACACAATGCTGGCAGCTCCAAGGGGCCATGCTTCTGTGTGACGTGTGGACTCTCTAGTGCTTGACACATAGTGGGCACCAAGCTGACATCAGGGGGAAGTGAGAATTCTTGCTTATGGGTGAAACCCTGGGCAGTGGTCAGTACTCGGAAGTAGAGGAAGGTAGCCTGGCACTGCCTCCTGGGGGTGAGCTTCTCCCCGTCAAGCTGGACAGAAGCAGCCCCTGCCCCAGGGGCCTGCAGCCAGGGTCTGGCTAGGGACAAGAACTCAGACAGGACCCTCAAGGACCCCCCAGTTCTGAGACTAAGCAGTCTGAATACGACCCTGGGAGCACAGGGGCCGTGGACTCAAGGCCTAGCTTTGCAGTGGGAAAGTGACTGAGGACCAGCCCAGGGCTGGCAGGCTGCCAGTGCTCACCCTGGCCTCTGGGTTCCCCAGTGACAAATGAAGAGCTGGTGCTACAAGGGCCACTGGCTGCGCCCTGCAGGGTCCTCGGCTGCATGTGAGCTGTCCCTGCCCCCTGAGCAAAACTCTGTCCACACCTCTCAGGGCCTCCCGACCCTGTTAACTTGGCAGGGTGGCTACATAGGGCCTCGTCCCAGGCCACCCCACAGAGCCTCAGCTGCAGCACCTCCAGGGACTTTAAAGAGTCCCTTTTCTGTCCCCCGGCCCTGCCTTCTCCTGCCCTCCCACACTTGGGACAGGCTGGCTTCCAAACCCTCAGCACTCCTCAGTGCACCCGTTGCTGGGCTGACACTTTCATGTCTGCCGAGAGAGTGTGTGTGAGCGCACAAGTGACGGCTGCCGGGTGAACGTGCGTGTTGGCCTTGCAGGTCCAGAACGTCGTGGGCTATAACTCTCTGGGCCACTGCTTCTTCACGGAGGATGGCCCAGAGGAACGCAACACATTTGACCACTGCCTCGGCCTCCTCGTCAAGCCCGGAACCCTCTTGCCCTCCGACCGAGACAGCAAGATGTGCAAGATGATCACAGAGGACTCCTACCCTGGCTACGTGCCCAAGCCCAGGCAGGACTGCAAGTGAGTGCCCTGGGATAGGGCGGCAGGCAGTCAGGCAGGTGGGAGGAACCTCTGCTCTCAGCCCTGTCCCTTCTCTCCCTGGCTGAGCCTCCATTCTGCACAGAGAATCACAGGCCTCTGTTGGGGGGAGCTCTGTGCCCTGCAGCTTCTCCCTGCGGGCAGCAGTGAAGGAGGCAGATGCTCCGAGAGGGCCTCACCCTTCACCACCTCTGCCTCTTCCACCGCTGTGCGGGCTCTTTAGAGATCCTGGTGTTCAGATGGGTGTGGCAGTGCTCTTCCTCGAGATGCACCAGGTGGCAGGGCGGGTGCTGGCGGCCTTTGTGACGCTGTCCCTCTCTTCCCTCTCCCCAGTGCGGTGTCCACCTTCTGGATGGCCAATCCCAACAACAACCTGGTCAACTGCTCCGCAGCAGGGTCAGAGGTGAGACGCTGTGCATGGCCAAATGGCGGGGAGCATTGGTCTGGGATGAGTGTCCAGGACTCGGTGCTGACACTGGGTGGCTCTGGCTGGTATGTGCTCGGCACTTTGTGACACCTCATGATGAGAAGGAAGTTGCTTCCCTTAGGATGGTGCCTGGGACCTCAGTGTTGTAGGCAAGTGTCGTCGGTGGGCCACAGGCTGAGGGCCATTGTGTCATATGGGGAAACAGGCAGGGGCTGGGGTTCCTGGGCCCACAGGAGGGGACTGTCACCCTGTAATGACTCTGAGGCCTGGCAGTCAGCCTAGTGGGCAGTGCAGAAGGACCCTGGAGGGCTCTGATGGGAAGATGGACACCACTGTACAAGTCACCCAGCCCTCTTGGTAGCTCCTGCCTGGACAGGGAGCCACGAAGGCCACAGACCCATGTCCCCAGTGCCACCCCTCAGTCACCTTTCTGAAGCTCATGATGCCACATCTTATGGCTTCTTTCCCATCTCTCCCACAGGAAACAGGGTTCTGGTTCATTTTCCACCATGTGCCCACGGGCCCCTCAGTGGGGATGTACTCCCCGGGGTACTCCGAGCACATCCCGCTCGGCAGATTCCTCAATAACCGCGCTCACTCCAACTACCGGGTGAGTCTCACCACCGGGCCTCCAGGCCACCAACTGTTGGTGCAGGGGTTCAGAGTTCTGCTCCCAGTGCAGGTCTGGGAGAAATCAGGCCGTCCCATTGCCCTCCATGAGAGAAGGCTGGGGCCTGCGCTGTAGTGATTGCATGTGGCCAGCTCTCCTTCCCTTGGGCTCTTTGTGGGGGTCCCTGACTGAGCATCAGCTTGATTCTGTGACCCACTGTGGGTTGGAGGTGTGACTATGGAGACACAGCCTGGCCCATAAGTGAAGGAAAAGCAGGGCGTGGCTGGAAGAGGAGATTGCCGTGGCATCCTTGCATGTGTCCCTTTCTGCTCTGTGTCTAGGGCAATAGTGGCTCTGTCCACAATGAGCCACACAGACGGTGGGGAAGTGAGAGGATCCTCTGCCACCCTCACACCTCACTGGCCTTCCTAAGTGCCCACCATGCATCAGTGCAGGTGCTGGGGAAGGGAATGGGGCCTCAAGGCCTTTAGGAGCCTCCCACAGAGTTAGTGGCTAAGATCAGAGCCATGGAACTTGGCCCAGAGCTTGGGTGAGGCTGAGACCAGAGATGTTTCCTGGGAGAACCTGGTCCTGAGGATGCTGGGCCATGTGTAGACAGGATGGTGCTTAGGTCCAGTTCCTAAAGATACAGATGAGAGGACTTAGGTTCCTGTAGGGAGCTGGATACTTCTTGGGTCAAAGAAATACCTTAAAAAGGACCACTGGGGGAGAAGGAAGAGACGCAGCCTCAGAGCAGGCCTGTGCTTACACCTGACAGGGGACTGGGGGCAGAGACCTCAGAAACCAGGGTGGAAGGTGGTGTCCTGGAGGAAGCAGCGTTGCCCTGCAAATAGAACCTAAGAAGCCTGCCATGGAACTTCCCACACCAAGGCTGGTGGCTTGGCTGTGTCCTTGCTGGGGCAGGAACCGTGGAGAGAGTGGTGGCCGCTTTCTGGGAAGCGGCCTGACCTGGGCGTCAGGAGCGACCTAATTGTGTGAGTGCAGAGGTTCCCTCCCATGGGTCAGGCCTCAAGCCCTGACTGCACACCTCCGCAGACGGGGCTTCCCCAGAGTGGGGCCCAGTATTTTGATCCTCACAGCTGTGCAGAGGAACAGGTGTGGTCAGCCTCTTCTGCAGATGATACAGCCAAGGCTAAGGAGGGGAGGGGCCTTGACTAAGGCCTGTGAGAGCAGGGCTGGGGCGCTCAGCCCATGGGAGCAATACTGAATCATAACCCAGTGAGGGGTGCTCAAGCTGGGGTCTGCCAGGCCCCTACATAGGTGATCAAGAGAGGCCCAGGGGCCTAGGAGGTAAGGAAGATGCGGTGGAGAGCAGACAGCAACAGCCTGTGGTGGGTAAGGGGGATGCCTTTGGAGTCGATGAGGCCAGGTTCCCTGTTTATGTCAGGCAGGAGTCAAGAGGAGCAGGAGGCGGCTGCCCGAGGTAGATAAAGGGTGGCTGAACTTCAGCATCTCCTTTGCATCTCTTTGGACAAGGGTCCCAGGGTACATACCTGTGTCCTTGCTTTACAGCCTGGGATAGTAGCTGTCTGGACAGGGTGAGTTCTGTGTGTGGACTTTGCTGACAAGATAGTCACACTGTCTAGGCCTCAGTTTCCCCATCTGCAGAGACTTCGATCAGACTCGGTCTGTCAGAGAATGTGGCAGGTCATCCCCTCCCCTGCTGTAGACCCTCTGCTCTGTGTATGCGGCCTCATGACACAGCTGGTTCTGCTGCATGTTCAAGAGCGAAGCTGGGCATCAGGCGATGCTTATGATCTGCAGCAGCAGCTAACATGTCCCTGATGTCCCCCGCCCCCAGGCTGGCATGATCATAGACAATGGGGTCAAAACCACCGAGGCCTCTGCCAAGGACAAGCGGCCGTTTCTGTCCATCATCTCAGCCAGGTAAAGCCACTCAGGAAGCCACATGCCATGCAGCCTCTGGCCCAGCCCCGCTCTACTTGCACCTATCACCGTGCTGGCCCTCCCTGAGCCCCTTCTACAGGCCAGACCTCCAGGTGGTTTTCGGGGTGCTGAGGGGCAGGTCTGAGCAGGGAAATCTGAATGAGGGTTTGGGTGCCAGTAGCCAAAGGGAGACAGACATTCTGAAGGCTTCTGGGTCCCCTGCCAAGTGATACCTCCTAAGTCAGCAGGAGCAGGGTGGCCAGCACCACTGCAGGGCAGGCCACAGACAAAGGTGAGAAGAGAGGACTCCCTGTGAATGCAGTGAGCTGCAAACCATCCTGGAGCTCAGCAGGAGACGAGGGCTGCTGTCAGTTCTCCAGGTCAGCAGCAAAAGCAGCACCCTTGAAAAGTTTCGAGGCTTGGTCTCCTTCGGAAGTGGGAAACACTAGCAACACATTCATGTCCAGTTTCTCTAGACTGGACACCAGTGAGTGTCCAAGCCCAGAAGTCCATTGGTAGCTACAGAGTGCCTGAGAGAGGCAGCTTTGCAGGCTACTGGCCATCGCTGGGGAGCTGGGTGTGTTGACGTCCTTTGCCAGCCCTGCAGGCAGCGTCACTCTTGGCAGAGCCTGGCTATCTGAACTCTCCCCTGGGACTTGACTGCACTTAGGGGAGGGCTCTCTGGTGGGGCTGATGGACGAGAAGGGTAGTGTATTTGTGGCTGTCTAGGGCTGGGCCCGCCCCTGCGACAAGCTCAGGAAGGTCTCAGAGCCTGGCTGGGGCGGATCAGCTCTGCTCCTCAGCACTGCTGGGCTCCTGGCCCTGAAAGGCATGGGTACCGAAGCCCCCCAGCGCCCACACCTGTGTTCTAGGTACAGCCCACACCAGGACGCCGACCCGCTCAAGCCCCGGGAGCCTGCCATCATCAAGCACTTCACGGCCTACAAGAACCAGGACCACGGGGCCTGGCTGCGTGGTGGGGACGTGTGGCTGGACAGCTGCCAGTGAGTTGGGCAGTGTGTGGCATGGCTAGACATAGTATCCTGTGGCCTTGTTTTCTCCTGGCTGGGCAGTGACCGGAAGGGCAGCAGGCAGGGGGCCAGAGGCATCTGTAACAAACCCTGAGGCCAGGCAACTCAGTGACTTCACTGTTGTGATTGGTCCCAGCAGTCACTGGGCTTCTCTGTCCCAAGGTCGCCAGACCAGGCAGCACAGGGAGGGAGAGGAAGTCAGGAAATCAGAGCCGGGCTGCCTTTCCTTCTGACTGTTCTCCTTACTGCTGCCAGCTAGGGCTATAAAGTGAAGCTGTGTAGTGAATTTCTCTAGGCTATGTGACCAGGAAGTGGATGGCCAAGGACTTGACGCTAATCCTGGATTCATCTCATCTAAGATTGCTGAGCAGAGAGCCCTTAGTCCCATTGGGCAGGGACCAGAAGGACAGTGGCAGGGCAGGGACATCTTGAGGGAGTGTTGAGAGGCATCCTTCTTGTCTGCCTTCTTGAATCCAGACACTGGAGCGAAGACAAATGCCCATTTTATTGTGAGGAGTTAAAGGGGAAAAAAGGGGCAGGAGTGTGTGAGGAGGGAAACAGAGTCACAGAGGAGATGACAGAAAGAGGCTCCTGAAAAGGGTAGGGATAGGGAGAGGCTGATCTGAGACCAAAGCTGGGCCATGGGAGAAGGCCTGGGATGCAAAAGAACATCACTGAATGAGCATAAGCGGGACCTTTGTGTTGTGCAGGAGAAGAGGCCAGTAGCTTAGAGGAGGCGGCAGGGACAAAGGGAGCCAGTGTGGGGTTCTGAGGGCCCTGTCAGGAATCGGGCACTTGCTCTGGTGGCTTTAGAGTGTGGAGGTG
>NDGM010980946.1:0-10444 GCA_002564305.1 Octomys mimax | reverse complement strand
GTTTTTATATTTTTTCTTTAAAATAACTGATGTGAAAATAAAAAATAAATAAATAAATTTTTTTTAAAAAGATACATTCCTGGGATGCTGCCTAATGTAATGAGATATTGAAATGGGGTTCTTTCTGCTGTGACCCTGAAAGTTAAGTGTAAACAGTAGGTGCCAACCACCTGCTCCTTAGAGAACAGTGTACTGGGCAGGTGGCAGCCTAGCAAAGGCCAAGGTCTGGGAGTCACAAGCCCACCTCCTGGAGCTTTGCCCTCTCTTAAGCTAAGTGGAGGGTTTTCCAGGGCCCTGCACGTACTGTGTGCTATCCTATAAGCTTCCTCACCCCCTGAGGAACATCACATTGCCGCCCCCAGATAGCAGAGGAAATTCAAGTGCTGTCCCAAGCTGGAAAGGGAGGAGGCGGGTCCTGCATACCCTGTACCACATGCACGAGCAGGGAGCTCGCTGCAGAGCAAGAACAGCTCTGGGAAGGGAGGGGCCTTTGTTCCCAGTGGTACACCTGGGGTGTGACCTGCAGCGCCACAGCTGCAATCTGAGAGAAAAGCCAGCGCTCCATCATGCGAAACAGTATGGCTGCGTTGTGGGCTCTTACATGTGGCAGAAAAAAACAACCCCAAAACCTAAGCAGTCTTCCCTTTTGCTTTCTCTCTCATATTCTCTATTAGTTATTTTTATTTTTATTTTTGCAGTACCAAGGATCAAACTCAAGACCTTGCCCTTGCCAGGCAGGTGCTTATACCGCTGAGCTATCTCCCCAGCCATCAATATATTTTCATTCCCCTCCAAGACAGTGACAGCTCCAAAGTGGGGGAACCCAAGTGTCCCCCACACCCATTCTCTGCATCTTCCTTCCCAGTGTTTGAACACTGGCAGTCTGGCTGCTCATAAATTGGTTTCAGTGAAAATTCCAAGGCCCTGACTCTCGGCAGGCTCAGAGACCACAGGAGCAAGCCCTGAGCAAGGAGCCAGGAGTTGAAAGGCTGCAGGCTCCGTGCAGGCTGTGAACCAAGAGCAGGTCCGTCCCATCACTTCCTCCTGGACATGGAGGCGGATGTGGGGCAGTGGAGCCACACCCCTGAAATGCAGAAGATTCTGCAGGAAACCTAAAGGCATCAGCGAGTCAGAGTTTGGGCCGTAGCAAGATTCACTTTTGTTGCTTTGTTTTATAGGAATGGAGTTGATCATAGAGTTACATTCATTAGCTTTTTAAAATTTTTATGTTTGAGACAGGGTCTCGCTAAGTCACTAAGTTGTCCAAGCTGGGCTTGAAATTACGGTCCTCCTGCCTCAGTCTCCCAGAGTACTGGACTCCGGGCATGTGCCACCGTGCCCAGCTACCCCAACATTCATTTTTAGATGTATGCAGAGCGGCTGCCACGGCCCCAGCATTTATGCCTTAAGTGAGATAAGCTATCAGAGGCTACCAGAAAGTCCGGGTTCTTATCTACTAATGGAGTCGTATGCAGCCGAGGATTCCAGGGGAGGAGCAGAATGAGTGATTTGCAAGCACTGGAATTTTTTTTTTTTTTCCTTCTTGAAGGGCTTTTTATGCAACTTTTTTTTTTAATGCAACTTTTAAGAACTGTTTTATTTACCACGTAGCTCTTAATCTCAACCCGTGGTCCACACCAATCATGTTCCCAGTAGGACCCTTTGGGGCAGTTCTTCAGGGTTGAGGCAGAAGCCAAGGACAAAGGTGTCACTTGTACCCTCCTGACAGTGGTACCACTTATGGACAGACAATCTTTTGTTGTGGGGAGCTCTGTGTGTTATAGGTCACCCTTGACCTCCACCTGCTAGATGCCAGTAGCAACCCTCACCCCCCACCCCAATCAAGACAACTAAAAATGACTCCAGACACTTCCCTGTGTCCCCTAAGGAACAAAATTTGTCCCCTGGTTGGGAATCACTGTGGCACATGACCCACCAGCATGTCCTTGCCGGCACATCCCCAAGGGCTCCAGCCGGTGACCATGCATGGCAGTGATGTCACTGCAGGCCCAGTGACTGGCTCAGCATGCCTATGAGATGGCCCTCCCACAGCTCCTTGAAACTGTGCTGCCACCAGCGACTTTCCTGGTCTCTACCTCCATCCCCTGAGGTCAGACCTGCACCTGGGTTCCCACCCACTGTCCTCTACAAGTGTTGCCCCAACATGCCGCACTTCGGGGCCTAGTTCTTGGAGGATCTGACACTCTAAGTGTGCCTTCCCCAAGAGGGACCCCAGGTAGCAAGAGCATCACCCCCAACCCCATCTGGACAGGGAGGGAGAGCTCTTGGGAGGCCTCAATATCCCTTTGTCACAAAGTTAAGAAGATATGAATTCAGCTCCTGAATAACTGGGCACATGCTAACAGTCCAACCCAGGAAACTTCCAATTCACCTTTTATTGGTAGTAAGGCAGCAAGGGACTTCTGGTCCACATGCTTTTCTGGCCAAGCAAGGAAAAGTCAGTGGAAGGGAAGGGGTGGCCCCTGGGAGCCAGCTGGAGTGCGTGTCCCCATACCCCATCCGTCCATCTCACCAGCCTCCAACTTCGCGCCAATACACTTCGGCTTGACATCAAGTGTACCCCATGGCCCTGTCTGGTAGTGTCCACCAGGAGCATCTCCTGGCCAGGGGCATAGCTCAGCCTGCCTTTCCTGAGGCCAGGCTCTCCCAGGGGCAGATGACCTCCTTCTCTGTGTCCCGGTCCCCAGATTCTCCTGTCCCTGTGTCATCTGAATCCATCAAGAAGGGCCCAATGTCTGTAGGCACGTCCATTTTGATCTGGAAAAAGCTTCAGACACAAAAGAAAAAAGCAAGCAATGAAAGTGCAGAAAGACAGCTGATCCCCAAGAACCCCAACAGCCCCAGGGAGGAAAACTAGCACACCACAGACATTTCCCAAAGTTTGGGGGTGCAGCCATGGGCTCCGGGGATCCCCTTGTTGGGGAGTCCTACTTTGCTGCTAAGTTAAAGACAATTCTGAACGAGCTTTATTATTATTTTTAAAGGGCTTGAATGTGTAGGATTTTGAGGAATTCCGGATGCTCCTGTAGGACATAGCAGTACATAATCCTCAACCCCTTTGAACTGCCTTCTCAAAACTTGGCAGCCCCTGGGAGAAGAGCATTTTAAAGCCCTGGGCCCATGTGTCAGGTGTGACAGTGGCCACCAAGCTGCCCCATGCCCTCGGCAAGGGCAATGGGGCTGATCAGCAGGCATCCTCTCACACAGCCAGCCTCCCTCTTGCTCCCCCTCGTGAGGGACCCAGGGCCAGGTCTTCCACG
Source organism: Octomys mimax (assembly GCA_002564305.1). NCBI lineage: Eukaryota > Metazoa > Chordata > Mammalia > Rodentia > Octodontidae > Octomys > Octomys mimax. The sequence continues at coordinate 7,163 of NDGM010980946.1, read as the reverse complement.
CACACAGCACAGCAGAGGCCACACACCCTGAGTGTCCCTGGCAACCTCCCTTCTCCAAGCACAGAAGCAGGGTTCATTGATTCCGGGGTGGCCCTGACTGTCTCCCTACATCTTATTGGGCCCAGGCTAGTCCCTGGTTTTGCACTGTCTGCAATTTTGCTCTCTGCCACTGGTGCAGACATTAGCAGGCCTCCCCTGGGCCTCGCCTCTGGTCCTGGTGGCCTGTGTCAGAACACGTGGGCTTCCCAGAGGCCAGGCTTGCAGGGCCACCTGAGGTGGAGAGTATACAGAGGCCACTGCTCAAGGCAAACTCTGGGCACTGTCATTGTCCCAGAAACCACCGCCGCAACAAGAATCCCTCCAGTTCCTCCGAGGGAGTGTGTGCTGGATACAGCAGGGGGTGGGCAGGTGTCCTTGGAGACTGGAAGTAAGGGCACCTCGGAGGAGGGTGGGGGCAGAGGCGGCTGGAATTCGCCTTAGGATTTCACCACATCCGGTCCCCACAGCAGCTACCAATCTTTCCTGCCCCCTTACAAATGCCACAATGCATTAGACTGGTAGGCCCGGGAGGCGGGCGCAGAAGGGAAGAGCAGGGACAGGGAATTAACAGCGAGAAGAAAAGACACCTGTGCCTCTCTCCGCCTTCTCAGGAAGACAGAGGGCAGGACTGGGTTTCAGGAGGCTTTCCCAGCGGGCTGGAGCCGGGAGCAGCCCTGTCATGGTCGCCTTCTCCAGGGTTCTCCTCGTGGCCCACCGAGGCCAACCCCCGACCACACACCCACACCACAGACCACAGAGATTCACGCCCCCAGCCACGCGTGCAGCTCCAGCTCCCGGGTGCTTACTTGGTCACTCGCTTGGGCTTCAGCCTCGGCAGCTGCTGGCCCACATCGCCCAGGGGCTGCACCTTGCCGTGGGACACGGCAGGGCACTTGGGGGACAGGCGGGCGAAGACCGGCGAGGACAGGCAGCCCCGCCTCAGGAACCTGCTGAAGGACAGGGCCGACCGGGCCTTGCTGGGGGCCCCGGGTCGGTCAGTGCTGGAGGCCTCGCAGCCCTCGGGAGCCAGCGGCCCGCGGGGGGCTCCGGACCAGCCGGCCTCCGCTTTGGGCTCTGTGCCCGAGGAGCTCTCCAGGGCCCCCTGAAGGGGTGCCGGGCACATGGCGTTGCTGGGCCTCCGGATGAAGCGGCTGGGCGAAGCGAAGGGCCTCCGCGGGGAGCGGCAGGATGGGGAGAGGGGCCCAGAAGGAGAAGGTGGCACGCAGGTCCCGGTGTACACGGCCAGGTGGGGGCTGGGAGCCAGGTGCTGGCCGGGCTGCGGTGGAGAGAGAAGAGCGCGGGGCAGTGAGGTGCGGTCCCGGCTGCTGGCCGCGGGGCCTCTGCTAACTCAGCCCCTTCTGCAGGGGACCCACAACTCTCAAGTTGAGTCAAGGTTCCCGTCCTGCCCTGGAGCGAGACTGTGAGGAAACGCCCGGCTCTTTCCTGCTCACTGCCGGAAGCCCTAGGGCTGATGACTGCTGTGGCCGCTGGCCGGGCAAGGTAAGACCCGCTGGAGACGACAAGAACCTGGGGGAGCTACAGTTTCCTCACTGGCCTGTCTCCTCCTTGGCCTTGCAAGAAGGCTTTGTTCTTCCTCCTAGCCTCCCCTGTGGTCACCATCACTGTTCCTGGAAACACTCACTGCCCTGCCTTCACTGTCCTTGACCCAGACCTAAGGAATAAATGCCAAGGTTCTGGCTGGCCCCAGCCTTTGGTTCTCCAAGAACTGGCCATCCCAGATCCCTGCCTGCACCCCTATTTCGTCTTTTGCTCTTTCTTTTCTGCTGTGTGCCATAACCCAGGCAGGAGATTGGGGGCTCACTTCAGGCACCCCTAACATCCTTGCCACCCAGGCCTGGTAGCACTACCTCCTGGGGAGCTGAGCAGGGTTCCCAAAGTCACGTGTGACAATGGCACAGCCATTGAGAGAGCTCATCCCAGGTCGTCCCTCCACCTGTCTGCCCCTGAGTCCTGGCCAGGCCTCCTTGGCAAGACAGCGGTACCCCAGGACACAAACCATCCTCCCTCTAGGCCTGCGGTGCGGGAGTGAGCCAGGATGAATTCTCAGTCATCCTTCATTTCCCAAATGAGAAACAGCTGATCTACCCCAGCCCCACCCCTTGCCATTCCCATCTCCATCCTTGACCTCAACCTCTGGCCCGGAGAATTCAACATTTTGACAGTACCAGGGAAATGGCACAAGTTGTCCCAGCTTGGGCCTTACTGCCTCTTGCAGCCTGGGACCTTATCTTGTACTGAAACCTTCCCTGGCCCACACGACCACAGCTACTGAGGCACCTTGAGGGGAGCCTCAGCGTGCTGGCCAGAGAAAGCAGGCAGTACAGGGCAAAGAGTGGCCCAATGGATGAAGGACAAGGACCTTGGCCTCCCTGGGTTGCTGTGGCCCAGCACCCTAAGTGTTCGGGCAGGCTGGTGGATGTGGCAACTTAGCTCACAGAGCCTGAAGAAACTTTGTCCAAGCCAACAAAGGAAAGTAGGATTGGGACTCCCAATAAGGCTCTTCCCTCTGGAGCAGATGTAGCCCAGTGGCTTGAACTCACTGAGTTCCCTTTGTAAAAGCCTGCTGCAGCCACATACCATGTCAAAGTCCAGCATAGATAGAGGGTCTAGGGTAGATGAGGTGTCAAGGGCAGTTGGATCGATGCCACCATCAAGATGGAACTGCTGTAAACAGACCTCTGGGACGTCCTGCTTGGAGGCCTCCGCGTGCCCCCACCCCAGCAAAGCTCTGCCCTGAGACTGAGGGAGGAGGCCAGCTCTGGCCAGGGAAGCCTGGCTTCTAGGACATCCGAGGGACCAGGCTCAGACTGAACAGGAGATGCAGGTGCACCAAGAAGTGTCTTTGGAGAGGACAAGGCCAGCGAGCACAGGGACTGAGCAGTCCGGGTGGGATGAGTGGGACCTCCGTGCTTTAGGTGGGCTCCTTGGAGTTCAGACGCAAGCCCATTCCCAAGAGCAGCTGTGGCTACTGCTCGGCCGCCCAGATTCCCACAGGTGGGGAGCCCCAGCCAAGCCCCAGGCTGCTGGGTGCTACACTAGTAACAATGATTATTTTTGCAAATGCACAGCAAAGGCTTAGCAGATGCAAGGTGCTGGGCCAAGCACTTCACTCATGATCATGGATGACTGCAGTCAGCCCCCAGGACTTCTCGGTGAAGCAGCTCAACACTGTCCCCATCCCACGGAAGGGCAGACTCATTTTCTGAGAAGCCAAGGAACTGCGTGTCTGGAAAGCCTCCCTTGACATCAAACTCGCTAACACACATCGGGGTGTAGACCCGCTGGTCGGGTGTCCCTGGGTGACCTACAGAGCAGCCACATCGGATTCTCCAGGGTGCTGGTTACGAACGAAGATGCTAGCCCCACCCAGCCCCACTAAAGAGGACTCTGGATTGGAGGGCGCTCGGGACCCACGCTCTGACTGACACACCAGGTGACCCGTAAGCTTCTAACAGCCCTTCCCTTCTGCAGCTCCAGGTGGAACCCGCTCTCCCAAGAAGCACTCCAGGAGAGAAAGCTGGACCCGGATGAAATGCAATGACTGAAGCATGCCCTGAGCATCTACTTAACATGCCAGATGCTCCAAGCCACACCCCCAAAATTGAGGCCCAGACCATCCATTACCTCCCGGGCTCTAGGTACCTTTACGGTAGCAGGTAGAAATCTAAGAAGGTCCTGCGGTGCTCACCCCTGCCCTTGAGTCTTGGTGAGAGCTGTCAGGACAGTCACTCCCAAGGTCAGCTTTTCCAAAAGGACAGTATCTGGTAAGCTTGGCCTCATCACGCCAGCCCCTTTGAATCTGTGTCTAGAAGCTAGGGACAGAAGTCAGAGAGACTCACATGGCAGAGATTCAGGGAGGCAAAGCTTCTCTGTGGCTGGACTAGAATGTGGCCAGGCCTGTGGGTGGCTCGTGGAGGAAGAGCAGCCTGCACTGACAGCCACCCCAGAAAGAGATGTGAGTTCCTGCACCCGAGACTGGGGTCCTGCCTACGACCCCTTGTGTAAGAGTGCAGTCAGCCTGGCCAGTCTCCCACACATGACCTTGGGAACCGAGTTCCTATATATGACAAAAGCTTGTGTCCCTTTCGAATTCATACATGCTGCAGTCTCCCCACCCCAAGCTGATGGTATCAGGAGTGGGGCCTTTGGGAAAGGATTAGCAGTGGGACTGAGTCCCTCATGAAAGAACCCAGAGAGCTTCCTCAGCTCTCCCAAGTAATGACACAAACAGAAAGCCTTACGTCTGAACAGAAAGTGGTCCCTTGGAGTCTAAATCTCCCAGTGCCTTGACGGTTTCCCTGCTTGGAAGTCCAAGGAGCTCTGGACTCAGCTCTACCGGTCCTTCCCTTCTACAGGAGAGTACAATTCTACCTGGGGACCACACTCCAAGAATCATGGCAATGGTGCAACAGGGCTGGGGGGCAGAGGAGCGTGTGGAAGACGTGTCAGGTGAAACAGGGTGACAGCATAATGGAGCACACGCCTCCTCCACAGGCCAGACACTGTGAATCTACAACCACCCCATTCTAGGAATCAGAAAATTAAGGCCCAGGAAGAGTCTCACAACTAAGACACCAGCTCGGCCTCTCCCAGACACCTGTAAGTTAATGAATTCTTACTGAGTGTGGTCATTTGTGACACAATAACAGAACACTAAAGCCCCTGACTACACAGAACACGTGACTACTCGAGAAGCCGAGCCCAGGCCTCTGTGGCCCGTGGGCCCCTGCCAGCTTCTCTGTTGCTGTCTCATTGCCTGCAGAGTCCAAATTGGACTTGCAATCCAGAGTGTGGGTCAGAAAGACCCAAACTAGGACACAGGCATTGTCAAAGGAGGTAGAAAGGTATCACAGTGGAAGCCCCTGGGTTCATTAACTTGAGCCCCGCTCCCTTACAATGTATGATAAACTCCTATTACAATCCCACTTTGGAGAGAAAAAATCTGAGGTTCATAGAGCTGGTGCAAATAAACCAAGAACCTACCTCTTTGACCAGGTGCCCTCCCCTAGTTCCTAGCCTCCCCCCATCCCGCCCCTCATCCTTGTCTTTCTCCTCCTCTAGCACCTGCTTTCTTCCCAGATGAATGACAAGAAAGCAAATCAGTCGCTATCTTTTCTCACTTACCTGGCCCGATCCAGCCCTTTCCTCTGAGCCAGTGGCCACTAGCCCAGGTGGACCAAGATACTCCAAGTGGAATGATTTGTCTGCATCTGGCCCCTACCCAGATGCCTGGAGCTTGTTCCTGGAAACCCACACCCTCCAGGCCAGGCCCCACCTTGCACTGGCATGTGATAGCAAAGCAGTGGCATGCAAGACATGTGACAAAGAAATGGGACAGAACACAGACAAAGTAGAGGAGAGCTGGATTTTGCTGTTTTTTTTTTTATTGTGCAAAGAAACCAGAATAGAAGGGAGAAGCATGAAATGGAGCAGGTACGTTAACATGAGAACACAGCCACTGTAATGGAAGGCAAAGCAGATGGCGCAGAAATGCAATTCATTTTTCTATGCACAGCAGCTAGATGAGAACTGCTGTGGTCTGAACTCGCTTCCTGGGAGCAGGACAGTGGGCTCCAGTATCAAACTTAGGGTCAGCACGAGGGGTACAGTGTCCCACTTCCAGTCTCTCTTCTTCTCCCTTTCCCACCTCCCCAAAAGCAAATAAGCAAAGCTGGCACCTTTAGGGAAAATTCATTCGGACGACCTTGTCATTTCTCCTAGGAATCACCTTGTTTGACAGGGCCCAGCACAAGACCTTCTCCCTTGAAACTGACCCTTACTTCAGCCATAACACACAGGACCACAGGGCTGACCAGACACTGCAAGAGCTGCAGATAGGGATGTGACATGGATTCCTTGCCCTCCCCCCCCACCTTGACCATATCCTAATCTCCCCTGCAGAGCTCAGAGGCCTATCAGCAGGATTCTGAGAGTAAAGAAATATGATGGTTAGGGACAATGATACTTAAATATTCCTCAGGAAATAGCTTCAATAATAGAGAATGATGAGCTACTGTATTGAACAATACTGACAGATGGACAAAAAGCATGGGTTTACACTAAGACCACAAAGCTATAAGAAAGGGGGGTTATAATGATGAAAGTGATCTTGACAAGAGATGATGATGGCAGTAGTGGTGACGGTGGTGATGTCGGTGATGATGGTGATAATTATGGTGATAGAAGTGATGGTGATGGTGCTGGCAGTGGAAACGGTCTTGGTGGTGATGATGGTGGTGGTGATGGTCATGGTTGTGGAGATGGTCATGGTGATGATGGTCATGGTGTTGCTGGTGATAGGGATGGTGGTGGTGATAGTGATGGTGGTGGTAATGGTGGTTGTGATGGTGGTTGTGATGGTGATGATGGTGGTGATGGTGATGGTGGCAGTGATGATGGTGGTGGTTGTGATGGTGTAGATGGTGATGCTGGTGATAGTGATGGTGATGGTGGTGGTGGTACTGATGGTGGTGGCGATGGTGGTTGTGGTGGTGATAGTGATGGTGGCAATGATGTGATAGTGGAAATGGTCATGGCTGTATTGATGGTATTGATGATGACAGTGGTGGTGAGAGTGATATGTGGTATGTGATCATGTTTGTGCTAGTGATGGTAGTAGTACTGATAATACAGTGGCAGTGGTAATAGTGAAGGAAATAGTCATGGTGGTGGTGGTAATGGTGGTGACAGGAAAGCAGATAATGTTGATAGTGACAATGATGATAATGATGCTAAAGATGGTGACGATGCTAAACACAGCTCGTACTTATTGGGCATTTACATATGCCAGGCATGGTTCTAAGTACTTTACTCTTTTTTGTCCCTGACCCTTATATTTTTCTCTTTCACTTGGAGAAAGCAGTCTTTTCTCTAAAAGTCAAGCTGGAAAATGGACTACTACTGAGGAAGTTCGGGTATATTATCTTATCTTATAAGAATAACTTTAGTGTAAGATGTATGCTCTATGGATAAGGAGGCCTCTGATGTGGTTAAACTGTGACATAAGGAGTTACAGTGGGTCTAAGTATGTGGCATAAGACAGACTTGTAATTATTTAAATATCTCAGTAATACTGCCCAAACATTTATTATTTTGGATGTCAT
>NDGM010980927.1:0-13893 GCA_002564305.1 Octomys mimax | reverse complement strand
CTGGCAGGGAACGGGTCCCCGCCGGCGCAGGCTAGCAGGAAGCTCTCCGCACACTCACCCCCTATACTCTTTCATAAGCTGAGGCAGAGAGAGGTTAAGGAGGCTGCTCAGTGGTCACACAGTGAGAATGTGATAAAGTAAGGGGAGCCCAGGAAGCCTGGCTCTAAAGTTTGTTGTGAGCCGCTCTACTGTAGGTGCACCTGGAAGATTTATACAGCTAGAAATGGTTGTATGACTTTATACTCTCATCTAAATACTGATTTATTTAGACAATTTAAGTAAGATAGTAAAAACTGATTTTACCAATATGTTTTCCAACTACCCCTTCCTCATAATTGCTTTTATTTTTAATGGACATATTGGATATATTTTAATAGTATTTCCTAGAAGAAAACATCCTTCCAAATAACTTTTTTTTCTGAACAAGGATGTGAAAACTATGCCAATAAAAATTCTGATATAAAAGTATTTATTGCAACTTCATTCATAGTAGGAAAAAAAGAGAAAAGGAGAAGCAAAGAATGCAAATGTGCATAACAAGGGGATAACAGAGCATGCTGTACTGTGCTCATGCGATGGAGCTTGCTCAGCAGTAGGAAGGACTGACTGATGCAGCAGTGTGACACACCCGAACCTTGATGTAGGTGAATGAAGCCAGACACAAGAAAGTGCGCATTGTGTGACTCCATGTATGTGAAGTGCGGAAATAGACAAAATAAATCTGTGTAAATAAAAGTTAGGATGGGGATTATTTCTAAGCAAGGAGAAGGGGCATGAAGCTGAGTGATGGCAAAAACTGTATTTTTAGGAAAGAAGCTACAAGGTATTCAGCATTTCACTACTAGATCAGACTCACAGTGATCCACCTATTTACAGCCTCCCAAGGGCTGGGATTACAGGGGCACACCACCACGTCCAGTCTCAGTTGCCTTCTTGGTGTGCCCCAGGGCACACCTGCACACACCTGCACAGCAGGCCCGGGGCAAAACTATATTTTGATTGATCAAAATTCCTTGACCTATGACCATAATATTGGCATATTTTCTTCTTTGTACTTGTACCCCACCTATACACACAAGCTTACACACACACACACACACACACACACACACACACACACACACGGCATAAAAATTGACATTTCTGTCAGTCCACGAATCCCAGTGGTAAACATCATTTATAGATGGGTGTGCAGTTTCCAGGCATTTCTACTTATGTGCACATATAGTAGATCACCCCAATAGGTCTTTTTGTTTTCACTTGAATAAAGCAAGTGTACGTGTATTCTGGTACGTACTTTCTTTTCCAGCTCACAGTGTGCCTTGAAGGTTTTGTCATTTGGCCTTAATGTTTTTAACTATGTGATTTCACATGATGAATATACTTAATTTCCTCAGTTTCCTTCTGATGCACAAATTGGTAGTTTTCAATTTTTCACTTGTGTAATTCTAATGAAAATATTCCTGCGTATATACTTGTGCATGTGTGCAAGCATTGCTGTAGGCTTCTTTCCTAGAAGCATTTGATTGGGGCAAGGGTGTGTGAACTTTGGTGGATCCTGCCAAGCTGATTTCTAAAAATGCTTTGTGAATTGTATTTCTGCTGACCACATAGGAGAGCTGGATTCCTGAGTTCTTTCCAAAAATTATCAGTTGTTTAAAGTTTTCAAGAGCAGAAGGGTAAAAACTCGCATCTAATTTCTGCTGAGATTTTAAAGTACGTTTTATTTTCCTCTCTGCACCCAAGCACTCATGTACCGTAGGAGGAGTGTGTGTATTTCCTGCCCTGCCCTCCCAGTGGTGTGATTCTGGAGGTCTCAAAGCCTGGAATGTTCTCATCAGCAAGTTAGAGAACACCTTCTAATTTTAATTTGGCAGGCCGTTCTAGTGAAATAGCAGGAATCTGTTATCTCCGACATGTTTTCCGAATACAATAATTATTGATGACCTTGATACCTGTTAGAATTTTTTAATTCCTTAATGGTGCCTGAATTTTAAAGTGCTGTGACTTGCTTTATAAATAAAACTCCCCTATGATACTGGACAATTTAACCAAGATATTGAAAACTGACTTTAGTAGTATGTTTTCCAGCTGCCTCTCCCCATAATATCTTTTAGTTTTAATGTACATGGATATATTTTAATGCTATTTCCTCAGAGAAAGTATCACTATAAAGGATTTTTTTTTTCCTGAACTGAAAGCAGCTAAATCTCTGGTAGAGGCTTGAGGCTGCCCAGGTTACTGAGTGGGTAGGAATCCTCAGAAGTACATTGCAGCTTTCTCCTGTGCAATACAGGAGTAGGTGCTGCAGTGTGCACCCACCATCCCTGCCTTGTGGGGTGTAGGGACAATTGAGAGCTATCTGGGCTCAGTGTGCTCATTTACTCAGTGTGGGCTTCTGCAGGTGGAGGGGGACACAGAGGTGATAGTTCACGTATAAGTTTTATTGTGGGGAATGCTGAAGCTGTGACTAGAACTGTGGCCTTCTATTTTTCACAGGGCCTCACTGAACTTCTGGAAATGGGAGGCCTTTTCTCCACCAAGGCATCTAGCAGTTTTAAATTTCATGACGTCTCTGTCTGCCTCCTTTGTAAATTGCCTTTTCAACCTGTGCTTCAAAGAACCAGAGGGCTTCTTTGAGGGGTGCCCCAGAGAGTGGCTGCTTAGTAGCTGAAGCTCTGCTCTCCTGCTCCCCATTTAACCCATGCCCCTCCTTTCCTCTTCAGTCCTGTACAAGGCAGGTCTTTTTCTTTCTTTCTTTCTTTCTTTCTTTTTTCCAAGGAAGCTCTTGTAGAAGTGAGGGTTAGACTACTAGAAATGTATTTGAAGGTCATGGCCCTACTTCATAGAGACAATTGAGGTACACACTCCATATGCAGCGGTTGATGGCCATGCACATGACATGAGCGTGCTCACCACCTGACCCTCCAATTAGTTTGGCCCACAGGCTAAGCAGAACTGTGCATACCTCATTTTTCCTTTTCAATCACTGGTATCTTTATAAGGCAGCATTTGAAGGAGTGGTTGAAAATGCTGAAGGAAGGCTTACATCGTCACATGTCAGAGAACCAATATCCCATTTTTCTTAGCCACTAATTTTTAACTCAAGATTTAAGAGACATGTGAATTTGGAATTTGTTGGGTTTTTTCTTTCCTTTTTGATTGATAAAATATTGCAGTATACCTGAAAATAAGGTCTGTGTGTTAAGATTGCTCTGAGAGTGATGCTCATAATAATTATTTGTGTCTGGTGCTTGAAAGGGGATAATGTTTAACATTTGGTTCTATGTAATGGTATGATTTAAAGTAATAAAAGATAAAAAAGTAATAAAAGGTAGTATAACATAATTCTTTACAAAATACTCTAATTAATCTTATCTCACTAGTTACGCTGACCTCTTCATTTGTATCCTTTATTTTGAGCAATGACCTCATTTCCTAAGTAACTAGAAAATGTATTTTCCCTGGTTAATATGAGCTTTGAAAATACCACATTTGTTCAATTAGGAAGGAAGAGATAATTCTTAACATCTCCAGAGTAAGCTGAAGATCATTTTCTGAAGCTACAATTGCATATAGATTTGAGTTGGTGGTTTCATATGTGTATGTTACTATGTTGAGTAAAAGTATGGAATAGATAACACCTGTTACTAGCAATAATGACTAAAGAAAAGGTTATTTAATTTTTCCTGTATCTTGCTAGTCTACCAAGAACACTGAAATCACCACTTTTGTTGGAAATACAAATATTCCCAAAGGGCTTAAGTGTTCAGAATTTCTTTCATTAGCATTATTGCTAAAAGAATTTTTTTTTTTTTGCTTAGATAATTCTCTTGAGCTCCATTTTCTTGAGGTGGGAAGGAGAAGGAGTATACATAATTTCAGGACTAGAAATAAGAGTGTCACGTAAAGGGCTGCCTGTGTTTGCTTTTGGGCTCAGTTTGACAAATTTCTATTTATCATCTAGTTCTTGTCTTGTTTATATTTACAGTAGAGCAGTGACTCAACATACAGTGTGTGTCTTGGAAGTCAGGACTCAGTCACAGTGGCTGATCTGGCAGTGCCAGGGAGAGGAGGGGGAGGGAATTAGAAAGGACTCCACATGATTGCACTTCTGAGCCCTCTGTGCTGCCCTGCTGCCTCCACACGTGTTGGACTAGATTTATAACAGCTGCTGTGGACATGGTTGCCTAAAGCTGTGGAATGTTTTGCTAAATGAAATAGTCCACATTAAGCTGTAACTCTCTTTTTAAAAATTTTAATCCATCCTTTATTCTTAATCTTTTGCTCACTTGATCATTTTATAATTTTTCACTTTGACATCCTATAGATTCATTAAGAACTTTTATTCCAAGCACTGGGGCTTTATTTAACAGTATGATTGGCTAAACTGTTATTCTGTTTGAGGTAAGCACTGACAATGTATTTGATTGGAGTTTTGTAATTGTTATTCTAAAATCAAAGTAATGGGTTATGATTTCAGAATAAGGACCTGATCTAAAAGAATAATAATCCTTAGAATAGCTAGCAACCACTTAGAAGAAAATAAGTGTAGCACAGGGCTCACCTACTTTTCATAGTTCTATCTCTTACCTCACTTCCTTCCTACCCTGGGCTCACCTTCCTGTAGCCCTGTTTCCGTGACCTAGCCAGCTGCTTTCTGGCCTTCAGGAAAAATCCATGCCCTGTTCTCTCAGCTGGGAAGTTCCTTCGCTGGCATTTCTCTGGGATGGCTCGTTTGAATCTCAGTCACAGTTCTGTCTCTTGAGAGAGGCTGTTCCTGGTCAAAGTATCTGAAGTCATCTCCCACCCTGTCACCTGTCCACATGTGCGCATCATCATTGCTCATGTCATGCTGTTTACTTCTCCAACATCAGGAAACTGATGTTGTCTCTTCTTGGTACAGTACTTGTCTGCCTGGTTCTCAGGACTCTAAGCTCCATGAGCATGTAGACGTTGCCTACCTCATCCACCACAGAAGTCCCAGGGCCATCCTGACATTCAAGGGATGCCTAGTACATATTTGTGGTTGAGAAATAAAATGTTATGAGCTCCCAGCATTTCTCCCATTCAACATATTCTGTGCTTAGTACGTCCATGAACCCATCATGACAACATATACTTTTCCAGTGGTTGAATGTAACTGAGCTGTGTTGGCTTTTCTCAGGCATATGAAGGATCAGAATAAGAAGGTGGCCAACCTCAAGCACAACCAACAGCTGGAAAAGAAAAAGAATGCTCAGTTATTGGAAGAAGTCCGCAGGCGAGAAGACAACATGGGTGACAACTCACAGCATTTGCAGGTGAGAACGGGTTTACCTTTTTAATCCTTCATAATTAAAAAAATAATTTTGTAAACTCAGGCAGTTTACCGAACTTGTTTTATTTCACTCAAAACTCTAATGTTCTAAGGCAGATCATTATTCTGTCTTCTTTGTAAATACAGTTATCTCTCAGTGACGTGCCTGTCTCAGAAACCAACTGACTGACTGAAAACACCAGTTTTTCCTCATTAACGATTCCTGTTTTTGGCAAAGTTGTTCTTCCCATATGCTCAATAAAACATTCAAGTGAAACAGGGCATTTACTTTGAAGTTTATTTGTTCCAGTATACCTTTCAGCAGAGAGATTCATTTCAACTTGGCTGCAGTTCATGATAAATTTTGCTTATTAATTATTGTCTTTCTCCATTTATATTTTGGGTTTCCTCCTTGAAGATAGAAGACGTTAGATAATTTCAGTATGTACTCATAGTTCATCTTCTTAATTGACCAACCAAAAAATAAGAAAATATTCCAGAGTAAGAAAATACAAGGAAATGTGTAGCACAGAACAAGGCAGAGCGGGGCTCCTTAGTCAATATTAGTTTCCTTTTCTCTGTGTCCTGGAAATACCTGAAGGTTGTTACTCTAGCCTTCTTTGTATTGACACTTGCTTTGGAGTTTGCATGGAAAGGCCCTGTGCTAGGATCAGGTCCTCTGTTGAGGTCTGCATGCTTTCACATGGACCACAGTTTCCTAAGTGTTCTTGGTAAGTCCTGCTCCAGGGTGTTGAGTCTCAGTTTCTCCCTCTGTCACTGAGATAATAACTAAAGCTTACAGAACATTTTTCAGGTTTTTTTCCTAAGCATTTTTAAACTCCTTAACCAACTTGGTGGTTTTACAAGTTGTGAACTACAGTCCCAGAAAAGTTATGTCATGACATCATAGTTAAGGGTCCCAACTTCAAGAAACACATGCTGAGAAATAACAAACATGGAAGGTACCAGTCACTGGATGTTTCAATTTGCTACACACTGATCCTTTGCCCTGTGTTGCCTAAATTCATGGGACTCTCCATGAGTGATGGCCAGCCCAGAATGTAGTCCATCCAGGGGGAGGATAGTGACTTTGTGTAACAGTTCTACAAATGTTCAAGGACAGAACATGAAGATTATCCAGGCCAGGGTCAGGCCATGTCATTACTTAGAGCCTAAGTAGAAAGAGTCGGCCTCACCCAAATCCTATGGGATAGGAGGAAGCACAGGAGATGTCCCACAAGAATGAAAGGAATTCTGTTATCTGGAGGGGTCCAGAGCAGATAAAAACTGAGGTCCACTGCAGCCATCATGCAGGCTAGATAAACAGTTGTCATGCTGTCTGTTACCTGATGAGGGAGGCTCTGAGAGAGAAGATAACTTGTGAGATATTACTTAGCTAGTAAGTGGCAGTCCTGGAACTTAAACGAATACTTGCACATGTGTAGTTGATAAGAGCTTTGAAAAATTAGGAAGGCAGGCAAACTGAGATGGCAGTGTCTTCACAGAAGGAAGATGTTTTTGGCTGAATGTATTTAAAGTGAATGAATTTGAGTTGGGAGACATGGGTGCTAGTGAAGTTCCTCAAGGTAACAGAACTGGCAGAGAGAGTACAGAGGTCAGCAAAGAAAAGTACAGTTAGGGCACAAAACAGGGTGACCATACTGAGAGTTTTCAGTGAAATAAGCATCATTTTCTATTTTTAAGTGATGGGAACAACAATGCTTGTGTTTTAGTCCAGGCTTCAGAATTTTCTATTTTGGGGGAAGGCTCCTTAACTTCCTTAAGCTTCACTACAGGAAAGCTAATTGCAGCTACCCCAGAGCTGTTGTAAGGGCTAAAATGTTAGTGCAGAGAGAGAATTTAAGATTGTACTTGGCACAGGCTCTGCTCAGCGTGTTAATGATTAACTGTTGCTATAATAACAAAAAAATGGCGAAAGAAGCATTTAAAAAAGAGTTGTCTCGCATATGTAGAGCATTTACAGTCATGCCATGATACACATTGAATATCTAAGTTGCTGTCTTTTTTATAGATAGTAATTTCTTCTTTCTAAGGATACTTCTGGTCACAGAAATTAGTGTCTTGATTTTGACCCATAAACTCTTGTGTAGCAGTATTTTCCTAAGGGGCCTTGATAACCACCTCACAGACCTATTCATAAAAGATAGCCCGGGCTGGAATTGCTTAGCTGCATTCCTGACCACCCCAAATGAAGGATAACATTTGAAATGCAATAAAAAGTAATCACAATTAATTTTGATGAAAATGTCTCTGGCTAAGGTTAATAGAGAATGAACCTCCCACTTGCCTGGATTGCTAAGCTGATATGCTCAGATACAGTAATTACCTTCTGAAAATAGGACTTGCTAGAGGCATAAAGTCATGGCTGTCTGACTTTTTAATATGTTGTTTAAGAACATTTTGTTTAGGACCAGCAAGATAGCTCAGTGGACTAAGCGCCTGCTTAGGCAAGCACAGGGATCAAGGTTTGGTCTTCCCACACCACATGCCACGCTGGCCCTGTCCTCAGGAGTGTTGCCATCCAGACCAGACATGGTGGCACATGCCTGTAATCCCAGCAATGGGAAGGCTGAAAACAGGAGGATCACTATGACTCTGAGCTGTGTAGTGAGACCCTATGCCAAATGCATTAAAAAAAAAAAAAAAAATAAGAACTTCCTGTTTGTACGTGAGACTGTTAAGCCCTTTAAGTGTCAGAATATGGTCTGATTGGTTGGTTGGTTTGTTCTTGTAAATTTAACACCTGCTAAATTTGACTTATTCTCTAGGGATTTTTTATTTGTTTGTTTGGTTTCTGTTTTGTTTTGTTTTGTTTTATACTAGGCATTGAACCCACACTTGTATTTGGAAAGGTTTGGATACCCTGGCCTCATGTTTTCAACCAACTAAATAGCTATTACATCCAGAAAGTGATCAGGGAACACATTGTCTGCAACAATAATAGCTTTAGAATGAACCTTGAAAGGAGAGCTTAGAGCAGCTCAACTCATTGGTTTAAAAATTGGAGACAATGCTAAATGATAGAGTGAACATGTTATTTATTGTTTGGAGCAGGACATGATGTCAGAAGGCAAAACCTAGGCCCCCTCAGTCAGATCTAAGTAGGTAGTCATGGTACAAAACATTTCACAACCTGCCTTTCTTTACTTCTCAAGTTTTGGCAGAAATTACAAACCCAAAGGCCTTTAGTGTAGAGGTTACTAGCATAAGTTAAAAAAATTGCATGTGAAGAAGATGATATGTGTTTCTTTCAGTCTGTCTTTTATTTTTTGTTTTTGGCAGAGGTGTATCACTTCCAATGGCCATCACAGTGCTGTGAGAAATCACCCTCAAATTCAGTTGCTTTAAAACATTTACCAGTTTCTTGACTCCTATTTGCAAAATGACCGATTGACTTGGCTCTATGAGGGTGGTTTTGGCTGATCACCTTGCTGCTTAGCCTGCAGAGGCATCAGAAACCCAGGAAACCTCTTCTAATGACAGCAGTAAAGGGCAAAGGAGAATAAACAAAAAATGTGCAAGGTGTCTTTAGGCCTAGTCTTGAGCAGATACTATGATTTCCATCCTAATTTACTGGCTAGAGCAATGCATGTGGCTCAATCAAGGACTGGGGAATTTGTACCACACAGGTAGAGAATATTATATACAGGCAGATACAGAGGAGAGAGAAGAATTGTAACTAATCCTTCAGTTTATTAACTGATATAAGGCTTGAAAAATATTCCTTTATTGTAAGAAAAAATAGCATAAGCATAGTAAAAAATTTCAGCTATAGTTGGCCTTAGTATGTGGATGTAATTTAGTGATGGGGAATGATAGGGAACTCAGGGACGCTTGTCTCATCTAAGTATGGGCCTCGAAGCTCTGATTGAACATTGCTGTAAAGTTAGGGCTGTTATGATGAGACCTTCTGATTATGCAAGTCAAATAATACTGTGTACTTATTCTGGGTATTTGAGAAAGTCAGTTCAGAATTTTTAAAGCAGTCTATGGTCTATTTCACAGCCTGGAATTCAGATCCCATTAGGCTCATATGGCATCAGTGCACCCCAGCTTGCTCAGGTTAACCCATAAAGAACAGTGGCAACTTGGTTTTACCCTGAGTTCTCATTTTGTTTGAAAATACTTTGAATTATTCTCAGAGAAGATCACCCACAATCTTGGTGAAGACCGTGTTCTTGATTTAATTTCTTTAGTCTTTTTTAACATTAACAAGGAGGAAAGCAAGAAGGGATGGATAAAGAGACAGAAGTTGGAACTGTTCAAATCCAAATGCCTATTAGTTACTTAGAACCTTGAGGAAGGCAGAGAACCTCCCTGACCCATTTTTCATCTGCAAACAGGGATTATAGTCTCTTCATCTTATATGCAGTAAACAAAATCAAGTTTGAGAAAGAGACTTTCACAGTCACTGACCTTTGTGGAGTTTACTTACTAGAGCTTTTTTCCAGAGAGACTGATAGTGAGCTTTTTGCCCATAGAACCACTGGGCGTAACCACCCACCAAATCCCATGCAACTATTTTCACTGGCAAACAGCAGTTCAAACATATAGCATATTCCACTAAGTGACAGTGTCCAATAAAGAATTAAAATATTTTGAGCAAAAAAGAAGAAAATGAAAGCATTTTTCAAGTTAATGTTGAATTGTGTGTGAAAGGTAGATGTGAAGATCATGCTTTTCTAGTATAATTCTGTAGAGCTATTCCCCAGGACACAGATTATAAAGCATATTTATGCCTGGCCTTGGGGCTTTGGGCTTCTGTGTGTCCCCATAGGAGCTTGTATGGAAATTGTTCAACAAGGTATCTTTCCAGAGATTCACACTAAATTGTCGTTCCCAGAAAGGATGCATCTTTTCCCATCTCTAACTATTTCTTACTGAGCAAAGATGTCAATTTGAAATCCCGATGGACGTCTTTGTAGATTTTGGCTCACATTTTTCCCTATGCAGCTTATTGAGTTAACGAACTAACATTCTAAGAAATGCACAAGCCAATATTTTATGCTCCTTTTCTGCTGTATGTCTGTAGAATTCTCTTCAATTTATTGCCTGAAAACTAAAGTCTGTTCTTGTATGCTTCCGTTTCCAAATTATAGGTTCCTGGGGAACTGTAAAGCTTCTTCTCTGCCCACAGTGAAGCCTGCGTGTGACCAGTTTAAAAAGCAAATGAATGTTCCTATTTATTCTTGTCCTTTTAGTAGAGATTTAAAAATTAGATTAAAAAAAGGTAGAAGTGATTTTATTTTTCAATATGTGCAACTCTGTAAATTTGTATCTTTTTAATGGGATGATTTCTTTTCCTTTCCTCCTCCAATTAGAGTTGGAATCAGCTAACACAAGAAGCATCAATGCACCTCAGAAATGCAAACCTTGAAAGTAGATAGCTTTCAGCAAAACACATAGTTGATAAAGACGTTTGTAAAGTTTGCCAAGGTGTTTCTTTGTGAGGGTCCCATCTGTCTTCAGCAGCAGTTTTTGTCTTGAATCTATATGAATCTATCTTTCCAAGTCACTAAGTTAAGTTCAGTTCTCCTTCAATTCCTTGAGCTTCACACTGTTACTCTCGCTGTGATGTATGTTCATGTGTTACGGTACACTTACCTAAGTACTGCTATTAGTAGAAACCTGACTAGTAGAGTTCAGCGATACATCATTGTCAAAACTTATTTATTGAGTTCCTCGTTTTTCGTGGCTGTTTGGTAGGCATGGCGTGAGGTGATTTAGGGTGGTCCCTTCACAGCTATCTTTTTCAACACATGGAAAGATGAGAAAGGTCATCCAGCACAGGTCGAAAAGAAAGTCCACATTTGTCCCAATTTTCATTACAATTCGACATCGTACTTTTTAAAGCCGAGAGAGATTTTTGTCTGTCTTGTAATTTTCTACCTCGATGCCTAGAAATTGGAATGCTCTGTTAAGTTGTAGATAAATCTCATCACAATGTTGAAATGTAAACTGGGCCTCATCCAACATTTCCAGACTTTGTTCATGGTTTCAGACAAAGAGAAATACTCAAGTATTTGAGAGTCTGCAGAAGACATGGATTGTTGATGAGTAGGGCCAGGGGTTAGTACAGAAGTGCTTTCTTTCCTTGGGGATTTATTTTGACATTTGTTTTTCTTTCACACTATAATCCCCCACAAGCCTAAATCGACTTTTGTTGTAGCAGGTCCCTATAGGCAGTCTCAGAAAATCTTATTTGACAATGGGGTTCTGGTAGCCTTGACTTGGGATCGTTACTCTTTGTAGTAACTCACAGGCTGTCAGGGGTGACAAGACATCCTGTGCAGTGTATTGAGAACTAACCGTTTGTTCCAAGTGTTCCCAGCAGCCAAGTAAAAGCATGTAAATAAAAGTTGTACGTGGAGTTTTTCTTCTTTGCTCCCAATAAAGTATGACTTGTTTTTCCAAATGTGCAATAACTTGCATATTTCTTCTGAGAAACGTCTTCTGCTTTTTCCTGTGGATTTGTGAGCTAATCCCCCACTTCATATAGCCTCTCTGTACAAACCCAATATGTTTCTATAGAAAAGAGAGGTTTACCCTTAATCAAGTGTTGCCTAATCTACCTACTAAATTACCCCCTGGAGACACACAGGGTTCATTATTCTTTTTTGAAGGGTTTTCAGATTTCACCCCATTAGTGGCTCTTCACCAGTCCTCAGCAGAATGAATGTTTACTTGCCAAAGGCTGAAGATTCTACAGAATGAAATGCAACATATTTTTCAAGTGAAATCATTGTTACTATGGAGGTAGAAAGTAGAATGATGAGACTTTGGGGGGAGGGGAGTTGGAAAAAGAAATCTTGCTAAAATGACATAGTAATCTCATCTATTCCAAGGTCGATTACTGAGGCAGCCCAGAGTGTCTTTTAGCTGTTATTCCATTTAGTATCCTTTGGTCCCTGAAATATAAACTAGCAAGAGAAAGCAGGGCCAAGGAAGCAATGGCAAGACAGTCTTTCCTATGGGACACACTGCATCAGTGACAGGGAGAGAGGAGTTGTGTGTTAAAATCACCACTGATGATCAGTTTAGTCAATAATGGAGCAAGCACCCATCTAAGCCCAAGTTCTGCATGTGCGTTTTTTAAAGTGCTTTTATGGGTTGAGCTTCACTCTTGGTTCCCCACTGGCTTTGAAGATTGATGGGCAAGTTATTCTGTCTTTGTTTTTCAAATGAGGAAACTGAGACACAAACTGATGTTCAGTTATTTATCTGACAGAGTTTTGAGGAACCACCAAACTATTTGATTTCCTCACTGTGAAGATCAGAGGATGACTTTATACTGATACTGAAGAAAATGCTTCCTTAGGCCAAAGGTTCTTAACCAGAGTCCTGTTGTACAAGCTGTTAAGAAGTAAGACTCTTCAGATAAATGCTTGGTAGTATCAGTGTTTTCCTATCTTACTGAGACCGAAGAATTTACAGCATAATTTTCCAACTAGATATTATGAAGGCATTATGAAGAACCTATACTTTGGAGGCCAGTGGACTGAAAGGAGCAAAACCTCTGGCTGCACACTTACTATTTTTTTAAGTGTAGAATTTATATCATAACTCACACCCAGGACTCGCGTAATCCCTAGAGGGCAGTCATGCTCAACATGCATCAAAGCAGCCAGTCCAGCAAAACCAACTCTCCCAGGCCAGGGTAATTACTGCAGGTTTACCCTGAGATATTGCTACCAGAGGTTAGCCAGTGGGGCACCTGCAAATCACAGTGTGTGTCACCTTGACATCAATAACCACTTTCTAATAGATGCTGGTGTTTCAGCACATTGCTACCCAAAGCAGAGACCTGGGCATGGTTAATTTTTTAGAAATGTTAACTTTGACTTATGGCTTGTCCAAGGCATTGCTAAGCTGTATATTCAAACACTTTAGATTAAGGAAATGACAATCAATGCCATAGGTAATGATTTAGATGGAAACCTTGCAAAAGGAAAATACAACTGTAAAATATGTTCCTATTCACCTAATAGTTTCTCCTGTAATACATGTTTGGGAAGTTGGTAAGTTGAATGTATGACACTTTTAATTTCTTCTCTGCAATTACACTTTCCCTCCACATCATATTTATGTATCTGGAAAAGCCCTGCAAGGTTGAATCGTTACAAGTTTTTCTTACTAGTAAGGACTTCAGACTTTCAAAAATATAAGCTCCTTATTTTGCTGATGAAGGAAGTAGAGTTCAACAAAAGCAGATGACCCTCCTCGTATCCTTAGGGGAGTTACTGACAGAGGGGAGACCAGATCTCAGGCGTTTTATATCCTTTTCTAGGGCCATTTGTGAAGCTTACTGTTTCACATGGTGTGTCTGGAGGATTCGAATGGTTGACATTCTTGATTCCACAGGTCAGGCCTGTACTCTGCATTGGGTGTTACACTGGTGTAGAGTCACTGCTCACAACCTTTTATAAGTGCATACTTTATAAGTAGGATATTCTATCATTTATTAAGCTTCACATTTTTTAAAAACTGCAGTAACTTTTTTTTTTTTAAGATTTATTTATTTATTCATTTGTGTGTGTGTGTGTGTGTGTGTGTGGCCAGCTCAGCCCACCAGG
>NDGM010980921.1:0-17066 GCA_002564305.1 Octomys mimax | reverse complement strand
TTGCTAAGCTTGTTCTAAGTAGGTGCTTTAGACCACTGAGCCATCTCACCAGCCCAATTCTTTAGTACTATTGATTCTGCAATTGACTTTTTGGGTGAATATTATAAAATAATCCTATAAATTATATGTCCTCTATTAAATCTATTCCCTTGAAAAACCTTACTATAACACTGGATGAGGGTCATTGTATCTGAAAAAGACTTTTCAATATTCTGTTGATAATTTAATTTAGCCTTTCCACCACCACCCCTGAATCTTTCCAGCTAAGAAGCTTAGAAAATAGTGACAATAGATTTTAGAAAATATAGAAAATAGTCACTTCCCATCTGTGTGATAGAGTAGGAATATGTAACCACAGTGTATGTATGTGTATCCCTCAATCATCTTTGAGCATGTAATAAAACAATTACTTTTAATTTATAAAACACCACTGTCAGGGCCATTAAGATATCTCACGGTCTAAGTGCCTGCCTAGACAAGCATAAGGACCTGGGTTCGATGCCCTGTCCCACTATCACTCTATGTCAATAGCTTTCAGTCTGCATATTACATGTTGGAGTATCATAATTTATTTAACTAATTCACTTCACTATACATTTATACTATTTTTAATTCAATAAATGTGTACATTTTAAAATCTGTCTTTTTTCAAAAGTAAAATTAAGTGATTTAACAGAATGTGAAAAGATTATATGCTTAAAGCTTGCTACTTAAACAATGATAAATATTTTATAATGTGACATAAACATGTTTCCAAAGGACCCCACAATTATATTGTCCTACAATGTCTTAAAGGAAAACATTCTTACAGAACTTTAGAGATTAGTAGACTCACTGTACAGGCCAAAGTTATTTTATCATCATAAGAGAAATACTGTTGCTCTGAAGATAGATTTAGTAATAAAGAGGATGGAATGATAACATTGAGATTTTGAGCAAAGAAAAATAATAGTTTTTGTAAAGACAAAAGTGAAATATTTGCTATTGACACCAGTGCAAATAATTAGAATAATTATTAGGTGAGGTTGGTAGTAGCTAGCATAAGGGGGATATGGATAATTGAAGAAATTCTTATTTATAAATGAGTAATTTCTATACTTAGGTAATTTCTTCAGCTTGAAAGAAGAGACGTCTTTGCAAATGCTTCTCCTCTGTACCACTGGATAGCAACTGTCCTAATTTACTGAAGAGATGGTGATCACATGAGAAGCAGTGCTTTAATTCATGCTTGTTAATTCTCCTTAGAGCAAGTGTAAGTTTGGTTATGGCACGTTGCTTTGAAAGCAGTTGGAATGGCGAGGGACAATGAGAGAGTGTGTAAAAGAAACAACTGGTTCATATTCTGGGAACGCTGCCAGTATTTGATTCAAAACCAGAACAAGTGCTGGCTGTCATCTGAATCTGTGCTTAAAATAAAAGGAGGCGCGTAAGAGCCTAGATTAACAGAAAGAAGGACCAGTCCAACACTGAAACCTTAGTAAATGGGCTGGAAGCTGATGGGTACTGTCTCTACATTTTTGTGACTTTAAATATGACTGCACATAATTTAGCTGATAAAATATGATTTCCATATCCCTTGTGTCTTATGAAATAAATAATGGTGTTTATGAAAACCGTGAATTTATGAAAATCAAAAGCACTAGAAATACAATTAAAATGAGCTTTTAAAGCAACTTCAGAAATAAGTATTAAGCCATGTCTCATATTACCTCATAACATATGAAACTGGTGACTTGTACGTGGTTAGTAATAAGCATTTTCAAATTTTTTCTAGAACCTCATTAATTCTGACGTTTGCGATTTGAAGACATTGGCTGAGCTCAAATTCCCTTCTATGATCTTATATGTACTATTAGGGAAGAAATCAGTTTGCTACTCCAGTTAGCTTTACATAAGCCAGTCTGTAAAGGGGTAATTAATTTCCACAAGATAAGTCACTTTTAATATTTTATATAGCAGTTGTATAAAATTGACTTCATAATTATAAATCATCATATGGATATGTGAAAGCAGGAATGAGAAAAGATAACTGAAAAAGTAGTACATATACACATTGAAACAACCCAAAAATGTGAAAGTGGGGGTGTAGCATTGGATGGGGCAGTGATCAAAATAGGATGTGTGTGTGTACAAATCTGTCAAATGAACTAATTTATATTGAGTTTTTGAAAGTAATAGTTAATGTTTAATTGTTTGATCAATCTTACATTCTTGTATCTGGCAATCTGAGCAACTACACTGAAGATAACAATATGTAATATAACAACTATTAATTTCCTATCATGTTTTGAAGCTTTATCCTTTTTATTGTTTTTGTGTTGCTTGGTTTTTGTCTATATTATTTTTTGTTTTTGTTTTTCCTCTTTTTAAAAAATGAAACACATCAATTTCCATAACCAGTATATGCTAATGCAAACACAGAAAATATGTCTATCAACAAATTGCCAAAAAGCTCTTGGATTGTTAGGTATGCATGGGTGGAAATAGATCTATATTTCTTTTAAAATATTATACAAACTGCTTCCTAGTTCAGACGGTTTCTGGTGCTCAACCCCAACTAGGAAAGTTTTGCTCTAACAGTGATTTTGCATTATGTGATTTCACAGGCCTTCAATGGCGCAGCAAAGAGAAACTACTGCGAGTTCTTTATTACCTAAGCCAGCAACAAGCGGACTCCACCCTTCTTGTGTGGTGATGTATTCAATGGTTCAAACTAGCTTGTGAGTGGGTGGGAAATCCCACACAGTCCAGCTATCACAAAGTTAACCAAGATGCAGAATTGCTTTGTGCTGTTCTGCTTTAAATAAATACAGATAATTAAATAAACCTTTGCAGCAGTAGAATAAAGCACAAATCCAAACTTTACCCAGCCGAAGGCTGCTTTGGCCACTAGCCAGAAGCCAGAGGGCCGAGACTAATTTGCATAAAATTGAACAGATTGCTGCAGCTGCCATCCTTATTAATACCAAGACATAATCATAATCAGGGGACATTCTATCCACAGTGGAGCCACCGCCTGTGCAGTGCCACCCATTGCTCTGTGGGACCCAAAGTTACTGATACGTGATCCTGCTTTAAAGAGAAAGACTTTTTCTATTAAAAAAAATCTTATTTACTAAACGAAAAAAGTTAGCCCTTTTGATGAGCAGTACCATCAAGTGCCTTTTTATTTTGACTTTTTCAATGAAAACATTACAGAGATTTTTATGTTTTGTTATTGCTTAGGTTAAAATCAGTGTGTTGAAATTACTGAGACTGTTGATTTCCAATTTGGTTCAAAGGAATTACAGTGGACTTTTCACAACTCAATTTTTTTACATGTCTGCAGAATATTATTTATGATACAGTGACTGCTACCAGTTGCTGATGATGTCACTCTTGGCTTTTTACATTCTGTTACCCTGATTTCAACTCTAGGAAACTCTACACAGCGGTGAAATGCAGAAAGATGTCAAGGAGCATGTGCTATGACTTATCACGCCTGGAACATGCTGAGAACACAGACACTATGTAATGCCTGATAGAGTGCTTTTGCATCAGGGTATCAACAGCTCTCTCTTTGTCAGTAGTACTAAATGAATTGGAAGATTGCTGTTCTACAGTTTCTCAGTCAGAAGGCCTGTCAACAGCTTCATGCAGGCCAGCTGGGGAAAACAAACTCTTGGCCCACATAGGGATGACGTAATGTGCAAGAAGCACTGGCAAGGACGGGGTGGATTATATTAAAAACCTATCATATTTGTTAGCTAACTGCGGATGACAGCATTGGAGTGTACAATAAAAAGCTTTTATGATGCTCTGAAAATCCTGCATTTACCACACGGGAATACATCTTGAGCTCATCTACTGGTCTGGAACAGCAGAAGTACTGTTGTTCTTTTCTGCTCATATGATGTATATTAATAGATTAAAAGAAACTTGAAATACTGACTTAGCACAAAAGTTTTTAGGTAGGTCTTAACATTTGGTATATCTTGGTTTCTCTATCCTTATTATTTAAGCTGATTGAACTGTGATTAGGATTATTTACTCATTGTTATATAATTCCCACTGTGCACAAAGCTGTATCTAATAGCTGTATTTATATCTATTCTATAATGCTATATAGAATATATATTAGCATTATATATTATACATAATTATAATCCTGCATCAAGTAGTAGAGATTCTGTTATTCACCCATATTAAGGTATATAATTAAAATATAATATACAGTTCCTATCTTATTAAATAGAAAAAAACTTATTGTTTTATTTGGCCACTTAGTATTACTTATTTCTATGTCCTTTATCATCCATAAGCAATTCCTAAATATAGTAAAGTTCCATTTTTTTTATTCTATGTGCATGTTTTTGTTTTTAGCATTGGAATGTCCTCATGAATATTATAGAAACCCTCAGATGTAACATGATTCTGTTAAGGCTTGGATTTAAAATATCCCGCAAAGTGTTCTGTACAGAGTGGTGGGCTCTGGGAAAGTGATTGGTTCATAGGGGCCTTGTCCTCATCAATGTGTGATTCCATTGATGAGTGCAGACCTTACTGTGCTATTAGGAGATGTGGTCTCAGTGGAGGAGATGAGCCACTGGGGTTTGACCTGGAAAGGCACATCACATTCTTATTTTTGAAATCTCCTAAAAAAAGAAAAAAGAAAGAAAGAAATCTCCTTTCTCTAGCTGCCATCGCTCGAGCAGCATTCCCCTGCCATGCCACCACATCATTTCCACCTTCGAGGCAGTGACTGGGGACCAAAGGCTCTGAAACCGTGAGCCAAGTAAACCTCTGCGCCTTTCAGCTCTAGGAGTCTGGCATTCTTGTTCCAGTGATAGAGAAGTGCTAATCTACCAAAACCTGAAAGTTTCAAATTCCAAAGATAGTTCCACCTTCTAAATATTTACATTAACACTCTACATTTACACTCACCTATAATTCCATGGTCCTTGCTCTGGAAGTCAAAAGCTGCAAATACTTTCTGTCCTTCTGTCTGTGTATGGCCATCACCAGGAGCCCTGCTCCTTTCTCTTTGATGCCCCCAGTTATTTTTTGTGCCTTGTGTCCTCTTTTGGGACCATTATTGCATTCATAAGATTTAACTTCAAACCTTTCTAAAGATTGGCGAATGACCTTTAACTTCTGGATGCTCCCTCCCAAATACCTGAGGTAGGCCAGCCTAGCATAGTCTTAGCCCACATCCTGGGGATTCTAACTCATTCACTGACACCTCTCTTGTGAAGGGGAAACCCTCTGTGAACCTAAAGAGAGAGAATTCTAATCTGATGCAACCATTAATTCATAGCGCTGGTACTGAAAATTGTGTTCTGACAAACAAAGGTATCAATCTGCCTTACCTCTATTTATCGAGGCATGTTCATTCATGTCATTGTTTTGTTTTGTTTGTTTTATCTTGTTTTGAGACAGGATCTCACTGTATAATTCAGACTGGCCTTGAACTTAGTATGCAACCCAGACTGGCCTTCCACTTGCTGTAAGCCTCCTGCCTCAGCCTCCTGAGTGCTAATTCATGCCTTTCCATTGGACCAATTTCTTGTGTCTGTTTTGTGTTTTCTGTCCTAATTCTCCCTTCATAACCACATTTGATTGATATGGTAAGATAGGCTAAGATGATTGTCTCTCAGAACAGGTTGCCAACCTGAGACATCTGAATTGTTAATCTAAAGAAGAGACTAGGCATGTAAGTAGTTTAGTACTATGACTAATGTAGGCAGAAAGAACTTCATTGGCTTAAACATCATGTAATAGTTTTCTACATAAGGCTTTTAATGTCACTGGGTCTAGGAAATTTGGGAGTAGTATGGAAATTGTTTCATGTAGTCTCTGAAGATTCAAGAATCTGACAATACTCATACTAGTAACATACAATAGAGTTATAGGAGCTCTTGATCCATACAAGATTATGATGATGGTTTGGTTTAGCCTCTCTCCAAATATAATCTAACTTTTACAACCAAAGTAGCCAATATCAGTGTGAATTTCAGGTGACAGATGCATTTCTGTCACCCACCTTCCAGTCTCTATTCACCTCCATACCTTTAGAGGAATATATGGTTACATTTCTGAAATCTGAGCATTACTTAATTTTGTATTATCCAAATTATTGCTTTAGTCCCTAAATT
Organism: Octomys mimax; assembly: GCA_002564305.1. Lineage (NCBI taxonomy): Eukaryota > Metazoa > Chordata > Mammalia > Rodentia > Octodontidae > Octomys > Octomys mimax. The sequence goes on along the minus strand of NDGM010980921.1, from coordinate 10,932 downwards.
TTCTTCTGTCTTTTAATATTTCTTCTGAAAATTTCAATTTTCCTCCAATAATAGGATATTTTCTCTAAAACATACATTTTTTCCATTTGTTAAGTCACAGCCATTCTCTATCCCCCATTACCTACAATAGCAATTTTGTGTAACAGTTAAATAACTATTTAATTAAATTAAATTAATTTATTTGGTGTAGGGTCTTGCTATACAGCTCAGACTTGTAGTTATCCTCCTATCTCAGCTTCCCCAGTGCTGGGATTACAGGTGTGCACCATCATGCCCAGTTTCAGTGAATGGTAGGGGATGCCTGGGGTTCTGGGTCCTGCATGGCATGCATCACTGGGGATTGAACCCAGGTCCTTGTGCTTGCCAGGCAGGCCATTAGACCACTGTGCTATCTCCCCAGTCCCACTATCTAAGTTTAAAAGTGTATCCAGTACTAATTTGCCTTTGTTTTCACTTGTAGTCTAGAATTTAGTAAAGAAGAATATGTCCCAGTACTTGAAAAATAAATGTCTATGCCACTAAGTTATTTGTGCCTTGTAAACCTATTATTTACCCTTTCTATCCTGATGTCAAAATTCATTAAATATATAGGATTCAATGGAGACTGTATATTCCTCCCCGATTTTATAGTTAATCATTCTCCTACATGCTAAATCCATGCATTCTCCTGTTTATGGGAGAATTTGTGTTAAAAATGTGTAGTCTAAATCTTCTTCCAACGAGTGAGAAGGGTGGTGAGATAGCTCAGTGAAATGAGTGCTTACCTGGTGAGTGCAAGGTCCTGAGTTTGATCTCTGGTACCACGAAAAAAAAGTCAAGATCACTTTTGGCTGGCCAGATAGGTCAGCAGATTAAAGCACCTGCTTAGGCAGACACAGGGTCTGGGGTTTGACCCCTGGAATGCTGTGCCAGCCCCACCCCCAGGGAGCACTGAGATGGTGATTGAGGCTGGGCGTGGTGGCGCCTCTAATCCTAGTGGTTGGGAGGCTGAAAAAAGGAAGATCACTGCAAGTCTGATCTCTGTAGTAAGACCCTGTAGACCCTGTACTAAATACATAAAAAAAGAAAGTGAGAGAACATTCTAGAATAACTAAGTTGTTGATATGAATGAATTCTTAGTCTGCTCCATTAATACACACTTATATCACATTTAATTATAAAGTTAAATACCTATACAGCTACAATTCACATGTGCATCTCTGCCTGTGTTTTATTGAACCATTAGTCTCACCACTTTCTACAAAGTCTTTCCAGCTGTCACACAGCATTTACAGCATATCTGAGTGCCCTGGGGCATGTTCATATTGTTGGGCTCTCCTGTTCCTCCACTAAGCTTCTGTGTTGGTCTGTGAGTTGGTTCTGCTCTATCTCTTCCTGAGGAAGCTAATCTAAGACTTCCCAATGTGTGAATCTTACAACTATGATGCTAAGGAATAGACCAAATTATATTTTCCCCTTTCCCAATGGGAAATGACACAACTGAAAGCAAATAAACAAACAAACACAAAAAAGCTTCTGAACTTAGGATATTTTTTCACAGAAATATTGTGTCATTAACCTTCTAGGTCACTCTTAGAAAATACTTTCTTTTATTTATTATAATTTTCAGAAAAGTTCAAAACCAGCCTCTGAGATCAACAGGAAAGTATAGCTAAGCTGGTTCTACTTTCTGTTGCTATATTCCCTATTCCCCAGGCATTTGTGAGTACTGGATTATGATTTTCTTTTTCACTTCTCCAGTCAAAAAATAAAGTCATTAATCACATCAGTGAATGCAGATAGACACCTGGAGAATTTTAGCTGAAGATATTTCTCCTGGAGAACAAATGCTTTGCATACTTGTCTCCTGCATAAACCTGCCAGAGAGGTATGGGTCATGACCTTACCAGGTTCACCTCTGAATTCTCCATGTATCTTTGAGCTGTGAAGAACATGTACTTGGAACTCAGTAAATATTTATTGTTCTAAGAGTAAGTGAGGGGATATTGATAGTTCTAAGAGAATATAAATAGCAGAAGAACATCCTGGAATAATACAATGTGTTTAGAAGTACACGTAGAATGTGAGTATACCTGCAGAAATGATACCTGTGCTAAGTGAATGGTTAAGTATCCTAGAAGAACAGTTTTAACCTTTCTGGCTCATTCTATGATATAACTATGGCTTCATGAATCACAATCTTTCTTACATATATAAAATCCTGAATATTAAATTTAGCATTGTCCCTATGGGATTCAGACTGTGGGAAATATCCTCCAAATTCATTGTCCCGTACATTCTTTTGTTTGATTTATTTTTATGTTTTTAAGTATAATTTGTCCCATCTCTTATTTCTGTTTCTCTCCTCTAACACCTTTTATGCTTCTTTATAAATCAAGAATGAAGGAGAGGGAAATAAACATGCCAAATATTTTCCATTCTATGTTTTAAAATTTGTTTTACAAGGAAAGTGTATTAAGCGTCTGTTTTATAGTTCTAGAACTGCACCTGCTTGCTCTTGCACTGTCTGGAAAGAGGCAAGTAAATCCTCACAGTGCTCTTCCCCAGTCTCCTCATTCACTCTAAATGAGGACAAGAGCTTGGAAAGTCTTCTGTGGCTCACCAAGCCTCTGTGAATGCCAAACTAGGCCTCTGGCTCAAGTCTACATTTCCTTCTATTAAAAAGGTGAACTGCAAAGTAGGTTCTGAAAAGTTAATCCTTATAATTTAAGCCCTTATTTGTTCCACATGAACTAACTTCCAGATCGTTACTGAAACAAATTTTCTTTTATTTGTATATTCAAATAAGTATGATTCACTTAAAAAGCAGTCTCTCTGAACCACATTTGCATATCCTAATTAGTTTAGCATGTTCATTTTCCATTCACATGTTTTTCAAATAAATGCTTTTGAAGAATAGTAGAATTTAACTAACATCTGAGGCCGCAAGTTCACAAAAAGAAAATAAAGAAGAAAAAGCTGACACACATACTAGCTAAAAAAGGCAAGAATTTCAATGTGTGTTACAGAGGATGTGGATTTGATTCTTGTTTCATAATGGAGGCTTGATTTCTGTTTAGTGAGTACCAGGATGTGGGCGGCTTCAAGGCAGGATCAACCTTGTATTGCTGTAACCCACCCAGTGTGGTAATCGAAGAAACATTCTAAGACAAATACATATGTAGGATTTACCAGAATTTAAAAAATAGTTTTTAAGTCTAAAATAAACTAAGGATACAAAGGCTATACTAGTACAGAAATAGCAGGGTAGAAAGCTACTGTGGAGAAATAAAAAAGAAATCATTCCAGCACTCTGGAAGGCTGAGGCAGAAGAATTATGAATTCAAGATCGTGCTGGGAAATTTAGTGACTCAATGAGACCCTGTCTCAAAATAAGAATAGTATTTTTACTAGTCTACTGAGGTATACCTCATGTGAAAGCTTCAAATTCAAGCCTAGTAGTGAAAGACAATTAAGAAAAGAGTAGAAAATTGTCCAATACCAAAACATTCTCTCAGAAGCAGCTCCACACCATATGTAATATGAACTACACAATTTGCCAGTGATTTTCAATAAAAATTTAACAAAACAAGCAAACAAACAAAAATCCATTTCAGATTTACGGTTTCAAATACACAATTAACTATCTAAATTTGTTTCTATGATTTATTAACTCCTACAAATAAATAGAACACAAAGTAAAGTGATATCAGGAATATTTTCAGCCCTGTTATGCAGGATCATGTTGCTGAGCTTGGCTTCTTCCATCAGTATCCGCTCATAATTTTGGAATTTTTATTTCAACCAACCCTCTCAGCTGATCATGTTATCTTCTTTCTTTTACAAAGAAGAAAACATAGGAAACAGAATTTCTGTCTTTTCAGTCAGTTCAGGTCATAGATCATGAAGAGGCTTCCCATTAAAGTAGTTATTTCCACCCACTGTCACTGCATTTTCTTATTTACATAATTATTAGATACATCTAACTTATCTGAAATAGTTTATAAAGCTTTAATATATTTCATAAAAATAGCCTTTTTACATTATTATCCATTTTTTAAAGAAAGTCTGAAGAAAGTGATTTTGAGTTCCGAGGGTTACCCTGTATTGGAATATTTTTTTGTTCTATTGGCTATTTGAAAGTGAAATGTACTCAACAAATGAAATCATCAATGGTGTTTGATATTAAAGAGCTCTGGCTGTGTATCATGTTAGGGATAAGCAGCTCTGAATTACAAAAGCCCAGAGTGTCCTTGCCCACTGGGATACTTTACAATCCATTTGCACGAAGTACAGACCACTTAGGTGTTTGGAAGAGGAATTCTAATAAATAGCAAGACTAGTTCTGGTCCTGGAGCTGAAGAAGAAGTTTAGAAGGCAGGCAAGATTCACTTTCTCATTAGGATTAGGATGAATTTGGGAGCAAGCTCCAAACTAATACGGACTCACCAAGAGCCATAAAATCTTAAATAAGCCCCATATTCCACATTTAGTGAAACATGTTGAATGTCAAATAGACATAATACCCATGCTGAACAATCTTGTATTGTTTGTACAAGCTTACTCTCATATTTTTATGCACAAAGGTGTCAAAGCAGAATAAAGGAGATAACCCAAACTTCACTAAAAGCATGAATCTGAGCATAGAATGGATGACATATGTTAACATGGTGTCACTGCCACACATTTCTTCTTTTATTTGCATTTCTTAGAACCAGAGGAATGTTGAAACAAATCTGTGAGTTAGCTCAGAGGGTACAAATGGGAGGGTATCTGTGCTCCAGCTGAAAAAAGTACGATTGGTGTCATGTTAGAGATCCTTTCCAAGGTCCTGTTGCCTTCTTGTGTGAGAAATGAAGTCGAGGTGGTTGGCAGTTCTTGTCAACAATGTGTCGAGACATGCTTGTACAATGCTGGGGCAGCAGAGCTTTTAAACAGAAACACCAGAACCTGCGAATTACGTGTCTGTGATTAGTACCTGATGCTGTGCACAGTGCATGGCCGGGGCTGCTAGTGGAATATCTTCTTTACACAAGCAATCAATGCTCTGTGCTCTGTTAATCTCATTCATGCTGAAGAGATCATATGGCTGCAATCAGTCCTGAAGCATGAAAACGTTTGTTTCTTCCCTTTCCAGATTCATCAATGCAAACACATGAATGTCATTTTTGCCTAACTATAGACATCAACTTTCACAACAAACATAAATAATGTATATAAATTAAAAACCATATCAAAAATGCTTACAGCTCCTTTATTCAAAATAGTGAGAAGGATGCTACTTTACTCCTACAACTAAGATCATTCCAGAAAGTTTAAAAATTGTAAGAAGACAAACTATAATCTCTAATAATAGCTTTGCTCTAATTTATTTTCCAAATGAATACCAGATGCACCTTTCCTATTCCACTTTCAAACATCCACAGCCTAATTGTACAGTGGTAGTTACAAAGAACATGCCCTTCTGTTTAAAGAAAGCTTGCCTCGCTAAATCATGTGGTTACCTGGCTGGTAATCATGACTACTCTCAATAAATTATGTAGTTCCAAAGAAAGTTTGTGTTACTAGTAAGTTAATTAATGGAAAAAGTAATTAATATGTGAAGAAGAGTTTTCAAACTCGGAAAAATCCTGATTTTTGATCAATGCTTTAAACTGTGGCTGTGAATTTTGGCATGGTTGGCATGTCTTCTTCAAAATCATATTTAGAATTTAATAACCTCTCTTACTTAGGCAAACATCAGTAAGAAATAGGAAAAGATACAAATATCAAGATAGTTAAAAGGCAAAAGTATTCATTTATATTATAGATTGCTTCTATCTATATTAGTGAAGCTCTATATTATGTTTTAGTGAATATGAAGCTCATTCAAACAAAAAAGCAAGCAAATTACCCTCAAGGAACTTAAACTCTATTAAAAGCAGGAAATGTATGTAGAAATTGCATTCATGAAGTCGCATTCCCTTTTGGGAATTGTCTACTCAAAGCTTTGCTGTGCCTGTCAGTAGAAAATATACAGAATTTGTGGACTTGACCTTCATTTTGGCTTCATTCCATTTTTCTTCCACTCTAAATTCATTGCTTATTGGTGCTTTATTTTTACATGTTGTTGTGATGTATCTTAATTAATTTCTGTGAATCAAGGTATAAAATCAAGGCAAAATATGTGGGAAATTATTAAGTGCATAATTTATATAATGAAATTTTGTTTTAGGAAGATAATCCAAGCGGGAGTTCAGAATGTGGGTTAGGATGAGGAGAGAGGAGTCATTTGAGATGTCATGGTTCAATAATGACACCAAAAGTTGAGCTTGGGTATTGTAAATATGCTGAAGTGGATGAGGTACACTTGGCTCTCTACTGGGTTTGTATTGACCGTCTACACATAGACTATAAGAGAGAGGAGATGGGGAGGGAATCAAGACACATACTGAGTTTCTTGTCTAAGTGACATGAATATTGTAGTCTCAGATGGATTTGGAACACTAGAAGAAAAAGGAAAGGTAGCAAGATAATGACTTCAATTTTAGACAGCAACATACATGTGCCCATAGGTAGAGGCATTTAATTGACAGTGTAAGTGCAGATTTCTGGGTGAGAAGTATGGGTGAGGGCAACTATAGAGGTTTATATTAGCAGAAAAAGAAAACAAAATCAATGGAAACCTGAAGACAACAGCAACATTCAAGAGCTGGACAGAAGTGAATGTACGTAGGAAGTCGGAGAAAATTTGTAAATAAACTGAGTAATGGAAAATAGGCTAAAAGGAGATTGAATTTCAAAATTAGGATTCTGAGGGCCATGTCATCTATCTCTAGCGTTTCAGAAAATACCAGAGTTACTATTTAATAAATGTCATTAAAGAGGCAACACATGATTGAGTATTCAGTGAAAAAAAATGATTATAAAGGAAACACTATCTGGACAATGACTGTGTTCTTGGTATTCTTTATCAGAACAAGAGTGGGAGAGTGGAGATGTAGGGAGTGAAGGTACAGAGGCAAGAAAAGGGGAGCGATTTTTTCTGCTGAGTCACAGGAACAGAGACCTTTGTGGAATATTATGCAACGGCCCAGTGCTTTCTGTGGACAATAAGGTTAGTGGTGAAAACAATGAGAGCAACTCTGTTAAGGACAAGGATTTGGTGTTGGGGATGGGTAGTAAGGCAGGTAGTGGAGAGGACTGCAGGATAGTTCTTGGGGAAAAGGGGGCATATTGGGAATCAGGATGTCTAAGTTCTATCCTGGGTCTGTTAGCTACAGAATCTTCAGGAAAACCATGTCTCTGGGCTCATCTCTATAAGGAAGAGCTTGCATAGAACGGAAGATCTTGATGTGAGGAAAGCAGACATTTTTATATGCACTTTGAGACCTAACTGGGCTTCTCAGACTCTAGGAGTTGAGAGAAGGGAGAAAATGAGAAGTCGTATACAGAGAGGCTTTGAGTAAGCCAGAGGAATTTTTAAAACTTCCTGTTCAACCCATGTAAAAGCATAATATGTGGCTTTCAAAAAAGAAAAAGGAATAGATTTGTCAGATTCAGTGGATGAACTATAAAAACATCAGAAGCCCACTCGGATCAACCTCCTTCCCATTCTGCTACCCATGGAAAAGGTGCCTTTCATGAGCTGAATGCCACAGATTCAGGAGATCTAACTGGCCAGTGGCTCTGCTGCCCTGCCAAACCTCTCACCCAATTTGACCAACGATTGGTCTTCTGTGTGGCCCTTCCTAATCTCTCCTCCCCACCCCTTGGCTAGTGGTTTGGAGCTAGTTTTGGTCTTCAAATTTTCTTCTTTCCTCCTGCTTACCTCAGATGCACAAACTTCCTGCTGGTGGCCTATTTACACATCCGATGAATGATTAGAAGTAGGGATCTTATTGTTATTGGTTCCACTTATCTATCCTGCCTAGGGAGACAAAGTTTAGTAATGCCAAACATTAAAACATTTTGCAGTGGAGTCTTGCTGATTAATACAACATGTGAAACTTTTGCTTTTATGTTTTTTCATTAAGTGAAGTAGTTTCAGTTCATATAAAACAGACACTTGCTATCTTTTCCTTATCTCCCAACAGGAGATAATTACAAACAGCTTTTAGAAATCTCCTATTCAAGAGGATGCCAGCCGGCCACTGTGTGATGTGGCCTCAGTCACTAGAAACACTGGCAAGGAGCCAAGGCACTTGCGCCTTGGAGTTCAGGGTGAAAAGAGTCTATTTTTTTACCATAGTCTGGAGATAACAAATGTTAAGAGGTCCCAGGTCTGATGAGTGGAAGATGAACCCAGGTGCCTGCAACAGAAGATCAGATCTTTTATGTGCCAAATGTATTTATCTTTTTTTTTCCCTCTTTAAAAAACTCAAATTACAATCGTCCATGGAAGGAATTGTTTCACACTTTAAATGAATGCGCGTGACTGAGTGACATGAACCATGCCTATATGGCATTTCAATAATATGATTTGTATCTGAGAATTTGTGTACAGCACAAAGATTTTTTTATTGGATAATTCTGATAAATCATATCAAATATGATGGAAAAAATGTCACAGAATTTTGAACAGAATAATATTTCTCAAACTTGTTTTGATCACTGCGCTCTCAGGTATCTTTGCAACATGTTGTTCAAATATCTCTTTGCAGGATATTTTAATGGACAGATATTTTTATGTCTACTTCTCTGTGTAAAATATTTTTATTAGTCCCAAAACAATTTTTAAGTGATATTACTTCTTATGAAAAATAATGGAGGGACAGCCAGATAGCTCAGCAAACTAAAGCACCTGCTTAGGCAGGCTGAGCGGCCAATCCCAGGTGTGCTGTGTTGGCCCTGCTCCCGGGGAGACAATTGGGTGAGATGGTACGTGCCTGTAATCCTAGTGCTTGGGAGGCTGAAGACAGGAGGATCACTAGGAGTCTGATCTGTGTAGTGAGACCCTGTAGACCCTGTACTAAATGTATGAGAAAAAAAGAAAGAAAAAAATGGAGTAGAGAGAAGGCCAAAATCCAGACACAATTTTTGATGCACAAATGATTCCTCCTTTAAAGACATCCTATGACAATGATACATGTGTACCCATGTTTACAGCAACATATTTCATAAGCATGAAATCTTGGAAGTGGACTCTATGTCTGTGAAGATATGAACAGATATAGCAAATGTACTTAAGGGTATAAATACCGTATTCTGTTGTAAAGAAGGATGAACTGGAGTCATTTCTAGTACAATGGGTGCATCTTGAGACTATGATGTTAAATTAAACTAATAAGTCACATAAGCTATTGCATGTGTTTTAGTTACTTACTACTGAAACGCAATAATTTGTAGAAGCTTCACTCCATAGTCAAGGTTCCAAGACAGGGTGGCACAGAAGAGTGGTATGGCAGAGGAGAAATTGCAGACTGGAAGCAGCAAGCACTCAGGACAGGAAGAAATTATCTCTAGGACATTCCAAGAATGATCCACCTCTTCCCATCAGGCTACACCTCCCAGCATGATACCAAGCTATACATCCATCAGTGGGGTAATCCAGTATCATGTACCTGTGGTTCATATCAGATACCCAGAGTCCAGTCACCTCCAAAAAGCCCCACCAATGAGAGCAGTAGGTTTTAGGGAGACATCTAAATGTAAGCCACAACAGCATGGCTTCTTTTATATGAGAAATACAAAATATACATAAATTAAAGAGCAAAATAAAAGACAAAAGGAGACCAAGAGATGGAAGGGGAAGAGGGGAGAAGGAAAATATTGAAAGAAGAATTAGCATGGCTTATGTCCCTCTACATACCTGAAACATAAACTAAGATCTTTTATGTTTCACGTGTGTTTATCCAAATTTGGTATTTGCAATGAGTGTAATCCTTACATACTAGGCACATACTAATAAAAATAAAAATTATATATGTATGCAACATAGCTAATTGAAAACTAGTTTGTATTAGTTCACTGAAATGAACAGTTAGTGCTTATGTTGTTTGATCAATTTTGCATGCCTATATGTGGTGACCGGAGCAACTACTTTGAAGATAACAATATGCAATATAATAACCATTGTTAATTTCCTGTCTTGTTTTGAAATTCTGAATTGTTTTTGTTTTCTCTTCTCTTTAAAATAAAAAAAGATAAATAAATTTGTGAAAGTTGCCTCAGACCACCTCAAGACATAAAACTAATTCAAGGGGAATATTTTCATCGCTCCTTCATGATAGAGGGCATTTCCATGTCATTAGTATTGATTAAAATCCATTGATCCATTGGCTTCCATGATGAATTTAACACCTTTCTTCTTCTGATTCTGTGGATACATGAACACTTTCTTCCTAGATGGAAGAGGAGGGCAAGGGTGAAAGGAATGGTATCTTCGACTCTTAAAAGTTTCTACATATGATGCAGATATTTCTGATTGAATTCTTGCTCAAGATTATCTTGCTTTGAATTGCCAGGGCCAAATTTTTAAGTTTTTATGTAATAATAATAACAATAATATATGTAGAGCAACTCATTTTTAATTATTTTAAAATATTGTTTGATCCAAACTATGTATGAGATACATGAATCATAACATGCATGTTATACAATGATCAGATGTGAAAACAAATCATCTTGGTGGTACTGAAAGACTTTTAAGAAAAGCATAAATCTGACCATAGAACAGAACAGAAAGTGTGAATGACCTGAGGGCTACTTCCTCAGAAGAGACAAAATAAATAGGGATCAAAGAAATGTATATATGCTTGTAAGAGAAATAGGAAAAAATCAGATACATGTATGTAGAGAGAGGTTAAAACTTACAGCATAAGACATAACAATGAAAGAACCTAAGTAGGAGAACATGATTGCCTCCTGGAAATCGAACTCAGGACCTTGCACTTGCCAGGCAGGCTCTGTGTCACTGAGCTATATCCCCCAAACCTGGATGCAATATATTTTTGTCATTTTCTTGGTTGTAAT
>NDGM010980893.1:0-11910 GCA_002564305.1 Octomys mimax | reverse complement strand
ATATATATATATATATATATATATATATATATATATATATAAATATCACACAGAGACACACACATATATATATGTATTTCTGGCATATGTGTTAGAATTTACCTACATGAGAAGCATAGATCTATGTTCCAATCATAAACCAATTTAATTATCCCACAGAGTTGTTAAATAAATATCTCTTAAAAATCAAGCGGAAAAACTAACATAATTGCATCAGAAAAGCAGCTAGCAAGGTATCCAAATGAAAACTGAGATAAGTACAGGGATACTTCATTTATCAGAGGGCTTGAAGCTGGAAATTTCCAATAGTTCAAAAAATATACACTTGTGTGTCCTTAATTTTGCTTGAGAGTGAAACCAACATTTGATTTGAAGAAACTGGATTGAGTGAGAGTGAGTCACTGGTCGCATCCTGGACAGGGACACAAAGGGGTGACACTTCAATCTACATGCTTCTCTCACCAGACACAGAAAGTGCTTTCACTAGTGCATCAAAACATCCAACACTGTGTTTCTTTGCACTTTATTTGCATCAAATATCATATTCATGCTGCAAAGAAAGTTAGTGATACCAGCAGTAAAGCTAAGAGAAAAACGGTGAGAATCGTGATAAAGCTAAAGAAAGAAATCATTGCAAAATTTGAGAAAATCACGGTAAAATGAGGAAATAAAACATTTGTAGAGTAAAAATTACAGTGCTATGAGAAAAGAGTTAAGGAGATTTCAGAAAATGGAAAAGCATTACTTGCTCCTGGATAGGAAGAACCACCATTGTGAAAATGGCCATACTCCCCAAATTGTTAGACAGATTTAATGGAATCTTTATTAGTATACCTTAGAGATTTAGAGAAAGCATTCTTAAAATTCATTTGGAACCAGAAGAGACCAGAATATCAAGCGTAATCCAGGGCAACAAAGAAAGGAAGGAGGCATCACAATCTGTGGCCTGAAATTATGGTACAAAGCTAATGTGACAAAATCAGCATAGTACTGGAAAACAACGACAACAAAAACCGACTTGAGTATCAATGGAACAGATTAGAAGATGCACACACAACTACAAGCACACCCAGTGACTTCTTCTTTGACAAATTTGCTGAAAACATTCACTGGAAGAAAGATAACCTATTTAATAAATGGTGCTAGAAAACCTGGATTTCCACATGGCAAAGAATAAAATTAGATCCAAGTATATCACCATGAACCGTTCAATCTCTGGTACTGGAAAAAAAAAAAAGAAAAGAAAACAGGAACTAAGCTTCAGTCAAAATAGATCAAAAATTTAAACACTAAAATAGAAACACTAAACTTCCTGGATGAAAATGTAGGTAGAAATTTTAAAGATATAGGGGTAGGTAGGGAGTTAGTAAAAAATAGCCAAACTGCATAGGAAATACTTCAAAGAATCAATAATTGGCACTTCATCTGTTTGAAAAGTTTCTGTACTTCAAGAAAATCATCAATAGAGTAAAAATAAAACCAACAAACTAGGAAAAATTATAGCCAACTGCACCTCTAATAAAGGCCTTCTCTCTAGAACATATGAAGAATTTTTTAAAAAGCAAGCTCCCAAAATTCAAAGGCCCAATCCAAAAATGGGTATGTGAGATGAATATGCACTTCCCAGAGGAAGAAGTAGAAATAGAAAATAAATATATGAAAAAATGTTCAACATCATTGTTCATTTGATAAATGCAAATTAAAACAATAGTGAGATCTCACCCAGAAATAATGGTTATCATCAAGTAGTCAACCAGTAACAAATGCTGGAGGGCCTGAGGGGAAAAGGAAACCTTCTCCATTTTTGGTGGCAGTGCAGACTGATACAACTGATATGGAAATCAGACTGGAGTTGTCTCAAAACTGTAGTGTTGGAAACCCCATTCATTCCTGCTATTCCTTCCCTGGGTATTTTTCTAGAAGAATTGAAACATCATACCAAAGGGATTTATGTGCACCCATGTTTATAGCAGCACAATTTATCATAGCTAAATCTTGGAAGGAACCCAGATGCCAGTAATTGAGGAATGGATAAGAAGATGTGGCATTTTTATACAATGGAGTACTATTTAACTATAAAAAAGAAAAATTGAGGCTTTTATAGATAAATGGATGCAACTGGAGACCATCCTCTTAAGGTAAATAAATCAGACCTACTATGCAAACATTGCATTGTCTCATTAGTTTTAGGGCCTGAAAGAGATCATAAATTCTGAAGCATACAATAGATGCTGTGAAAAGGGAGTGAATCTGTTCAAAAGGAAGGAATTACTGATTGAGGTGGACAGGAGAGGGAGAAGGGAAAAGAGATATATCCAATGTGTGTAACCAGGACGGTTTAAATAACTGTACTGTGGATTTCTGTTGGTCTGTGAAAAGTTGCAGCTAATTCTTAACTTTTGTCTTCTTTTTCCAATTTTTCCCTTTTTCTCTCTTTTTGACTATTTATAACTTCTTTCTTCCACCGATTTTGTATGCTAATTTGAATATAAGACACTATACAATACAGCAGATACTGTCAAATTTATATTATTTTGCTCATTGAAATTCTGTATCATTGATAATTTTTTTTAATACTACTTTGTACTCTTTTTAATTTTTTTTTTTTTTTCAGAACCGGGAATCGAACTCTAGCCCTTGTGCTTGCCAGGCAAGTGCTTATTCTACTGTGCTATCTCTCTGGCTCCTAAAACATAATTTTTTAAAAAATTCTATCAAGCTGGGAAGATAGCTCAGTAGAATAAGCACTTGCCTGGCAAGGGCAGAGTTCTGAGTTCAATCTCCGGTACTGAAAAAAAATCCCATTCATTAAAAAAATAAAATAAAAATCCTATCAAAATGAAATTAGAAGTGTAATTTTGGAGCCTCTCAGTGGACTATTTGGTTTCCCTTTAATTCTTTCTTTACTTGAAAATTTATTTATTTATTTATTTGGTACAGAGTTTCACTACACAGCTCAGACTCATAGTGATCCTCTTATCTCTACCTCCTCAGTGCTGGGATGCCTCCTCCTCAGTACAGGTGCATGCCACCACACCTGGTTTCAGTGGCTGGCTTGGCACAGGGCAGGCAAGGCATGCAGTATCAGAGATTGGTCCCAGGTCTTTGTGTTTGCCAGGGAGGTGCTTAGGCTGCTTGGCTATCTCCCTGGCCCTTCCTTTATTTCTTATAGAAAAAAAATAAGTTTAATTCTCAAACTTTTGGCATTGGACCATGAATTTAGAATAAATTGAATTTGACAACTCAAGTACGACTGTATGCTTCTACACATGACTCTTATCATCAACACATGGCTTTTATCATCCCATGAGTTACATATGAGCAAATGTTGCTATAAGTGGTTTCTTGACTAAGGTATTTAAGTACTGTGATTACCATATTTTCTTATCTCTTTATAGAATTACGTTACGGAATACTATTATCATTTATCTTATTCCTTCCTGAGAGCACAAAATTGAGTATGGCTAACTTCAACATTAGATTCTAAAGTAACGAATACAAGCCTAAGAATAATGAAGTGATGCTTATGATACAGCTATATCAAGTAGAGGAAGTCTTGGAAGAGAGGGTTGAACCATTAAAATTGAGGAATTAATTACATAATATTTAAAGTCACTGAATATCCTTGTATAAATGTTTTTTCTGACTTATTCTACAGATGTTCATTTTAGAGATTTTTAATGACTACTACATTGATATTATAAGGGCTACTTCAGAGCAGTCTCTTGTGCATTTATGCAGTGCATATGCATATAAATATTTTTGTTTTATATAAAAATAAAACAAAATATTTTATATAAATATTTTATATTTTATATAAATATTTTATATAAATATTTTTGTTTACAATGTCAACTTTCATATTATTTTTCCACAGTATCTAAGAACATACTACTTCCTTCTTGAAAAAGGATTTTTATAGTGTAAAATGTTCTTAATGGCATAATATTTTTTTTTCCCCCAGAGGTGTCTAACCTTATGCTATCATTTACTAAAGTGCCAGAAAAACATAGATGTTTCTAAATCTAGCTTTTCTTTATAACAAGCTGAAAATTGACCTTTGCTGCCTCAGATGTTACACACAGAGACCATACCTGAGGCAGTCATCCATTAAGAAAGTGTTCAATCATACAACCAGAGCTGAAGTCAATAAAAATAGAAAAGAAATTCATTTCACAGAAAGTCGATGATGTAACACTGTGTATTTTTCCTTTTCACGATTTTCATGTTTTTATTTTTTTTGAAATTAGTTAACTACCTGTACCAGTCCATTTTCTGTTACTCTGAGAAAATACCTAAGGATGGGTGCTTTATAAAGAAAAGGTATTTATATAGCTCACGGCTCTGAGATTCAATGCCATGGCTCAGACAGTGGCTTGCCTCTGGTGAAGTGCCCATGGTTGATGACACCACAAAATACGTCATGTGAAGAGACAGGAAGCCAGAGTGGGAACGCCATACAGTTTGCTCTTTTCAAAGTGATTTTCCAAGAGCACTAACTCATGGTCCTGTGAGAACCGAGGTCAGCATCCTCAGTGACTTCCTAAAATGCCCTGCCTCTTAAAACTTCCAGCTCTTTTTATAGTTGCCCCACTAGGGATTGAATTTCTAACGTGTGAAACTTTGGAAAGCATACCTGAACCTTTGCCATACCATACCATCACCTGTCCCCATTATCTTCAAATTTATAAACAGCTTTTTTATTATTCAACAAATGTGAGGGCCACATCTGTAGGGCACTCTACTCCAAAGCCTTCATAAACTCATATAGCCCAGTGAACCTAAGAAGAGTTAAAAAGCTACTTAACCATTCTTTCAGGTTTTTTCAGAAGATGGTGCATAATTTCACTGTACTCATAAAATATATTAAGTTGAAAAATTGAATTAACACAGTGTCATTTGAATAAGAGGAACAGCATTCTGATAACTCACAACAGTGAATTTTTAAAAGCTCACAGGATTTCTTGAATTTGTTTGTGTTCTCTGGTTTAGTTTATCCTTCGGGACTTTGTAGGCCTGAGGAGAAAAAATAAAGTAATTATAAGCAGAAAACAGTGCACATAATGGCCCTGGGACTCTGCGTGACATTGCTACAATGGCATTAAGCATGACCTATACATTGTGTGTAGTTTTATGTAGGTGGAGAGAATAAGATTGTACACATACATACTTTATCATTATCACAAAATTGTAACCATGATGATAAAGTTGAGATGAGAGTAGGACAGAGCCTGAAAACTATATGAAATTAGTTTAATCCATGCTGACTGATATAAATAATTTATGTTTTTGCTTTTGTTTTTGCTTTGCTTTGTTACCATTTGCAATACTGCAATCAGATCCAGAGACTCGTGCATGCTATTACTGACCTACACCCTCAGACAGTGTTTTTAAGATTATATATTTTGTGTCTGATCCCACAAAAAAAAAAGACTTAGAAAGGGTAAGCCGTGGCAGTCCTTCAAAAGATGCAGGAAGTGCTTGAGTGATTAAATGGTAGAGTGTACAAATGGATGAATTGTGGCTTAGCACTTGACTTCAAAGGATTCCTACCTAAGTATTATAGTGTCACTGTGATGTCAGAAGGCAGGACAGACTGAAAGGTGATGCCTGGGAAAGCACACGACGTAAAATCACACGGAAGAGGAAAGAGATCTGAGTACACAAGTACTGTAGGGCTACGTGAACAGTGATGTGAGCAATGTCGAATGAGCTGGTATCTACTTACTTATGAAATGACTAACTAGACACAAAGGCAGGTCTTAACCAATTTCGTTGTTGCTTTTTGGAAAGTTTACTACATTTCCAAAGATTTATGTGATAGAATGAAGAAAACTGGCATCATTAATCAGTATGCTTCCTGAGACTCCCATCATTCATAGACTTCCAAAAGACACAGAAGATTTGAATTTGATGCAATTTGGAATAAGTGACAGAGAAAGTAACTTACTGAATTTTGATATAATTTAGCATTCTTCTTTTTCTTAAAGTGCTAAATTTAGAGCTGTTAATGCCTTTGATTTTGGTAGCAAAAGAAAAGTGGCTCTGCAGTTAAGATGAACGTAGATTTTATTTTGGATGACGTTTGATTGCTGGTGTCCAACTAGGGTAACAATCAGAGCCTTGGCACTGCAGGCCAGGGCGGCCGAGACGCAGGCTCCCACTTCCTCCCTGCTGTTGTTCTTCTCCGCTGACCGCACGGAGTTCTCCTCTGTCTTCTAGCACTTCTAGTGCAAGAGGTGTGGAAACAGAGAAGAGGGAAATGAAATTAGTAACAGCATAACACAGGCAAAGCCTTAGGGTTCACTCTTTTCTCTCTAAACATTGTTAGAAGTGAAAAAGAAAAAGAAAAACACAGTTTGTAGCCTATCACTCAATTTTTACTAAGATAAGGTAACTTCATCCAATCAACACAGACTTCTCATGTACCAATTTTGAACCTGCTGCGCTACTAGCTAATAATAATTGCTTAACATTTGAAAGGGGTAATTACAAGACAAAATATCAAAATGATTGCTTCCAGTAAATGGTATGTAGGTCTAATGCCATAAACTTGATCATAATTGAAATGCACCAGAAAAGCTTATTGATGTCATGCGTTATAATACTTATTTGGATCTTATTTACAAAGTGAATTAGAATCACTTATTTCTAATTTTATGCTATATGTAAGCTGATTTTATATAATAGATTCCTTGTTAAAAACCATTCTTGGACTCAGAAAATATTGTGCCCTGCAAGGATATAATGAGAGAAAGGTTTTCTTACATTTGGTGATGAAGCATATTTTTAGGATACATTTAATAATATTTAAATCACTATAAATAAAATTCATGGACAGTATTATTGTATCTTCTGCTATATTTTTGAGTGGATATTAATGCCTAACACAGATAGTTTCTAATAATTTGTGAAATTTGATTTTCCTTTTGTAGAAAAATCAACTCACCCAACTATTGATACTATTTAATGTTAAGTAAAATAGGAAACATATTTTTAATTTAGACTATCAATGATGGTTTTAAATAAGAAAATAATATATAATGATAATAATAATAATAAATAATATATAAATAATTAAATAATATATATTTAATGTTTATAATAATTAAATAATATATATTTAATTTGTGGTAGTCTCTATCATGTCACCAAGAGTTTATGTATTTGTATCACTTTAGTATAATTGGTAATATAAATGAAGTGTTTTGCACATGAAGAATTTGGTTATTTTATTTAAATAGGTAGCGCACAACACCGTAGTTCCTATCTAACAAAATGAAATGAATTATCAGGACATTAAAGGAAATCATGGCAGGATAACGCTGCTATACCAGATGAGGCATTACCACTGTCTTCTGTATTCAAGGTGATTAGACATCCTATTTTAGAAAGGACTTTCCATTTAATCCCATTTCTTTTTCTAGAGTATCGTACATATTCACTGCAAGGCATTTTTCGGTAGAGGGAAATAACCAATAAAAGTGCATCATTTTGTCTTCCAGGCAATACAGCTAAAGTATACATTGAAATTCAGGATGCAAATGATCACCCACCAGTGTTTCAAAAGAAATTCTACATCGGAGGTGTGTCGGAGGATGCCAGAATGTTCACGTCAGTGCTCAGAGTAAAGGTATGAGGAAGTGTATGAAGATACAGAACTAAAGTAAAAGCAAAAGGCTCATATCTTACAAATAAATTGTAACAACACATTCTATATTGATTATATTCATATTGTTTAAGTAAAAGCCTAAAACTCAGAAACATAGGAATTTAATAATCTAAACTAAACACAGATTATTAGTATCAAGTGAAAAATAAATGATATATTTTATTTTTATTAAAAACTGGAAACATATTATTGTACATTACATAAGATATTAAAATATTTCTTTTTCATCTAAGTTTTTACGTCTTTAATATTTTTAATTCATAGGAATCCCAAAGATTCTGAAAATAGAATTTCTAAAGTGGATATAAAATCACTAATTTCTAACCAAAGAAAGAATATAAAATATTAGATAGTAATTTGTTTCTGAAATAATAAAAAATTTTAAATGACAATTATTATGAAATATACCACTATTTTTTAAATTTATTGTTGAAAGAAATTCCTTTGTATGCCAATAATTTTATCTAACTTGTTTAGAATTTTTAAATTATATTTAAGACTGAACATGATAATATTCAACATTCCTCTATTGTCAAATATGTTTCAAGATAATCTCTAAGTATAAATAGTTGCAATTTTTGTGTGTGTGTGTGTATTTAGGACATGACAGGGTCTAAATGCTTAGACTGGACTCATAGTGATCCTCCTGTTTACAGCCTCCCAAAGTGCTGAGATTACAGGCATGTGTCACCTCGGCCAGTCTCAATCACAGTCTCAGTGGGGGTGGGGCCGGCACAGCAGACCCGGGCTTTGAACTCCTGCCCTCTGCGTCTGCCTACGAAGGTGCTTTAATTCACTAGCCCAAAAATAATGTTTTTACTTCTAGGAAAGACATTTTGAAATGCTGCTTTTTGATGGAAGAGTTTGAAAACCAGTGAAGTTTAGCTTTTGAATCACTGCTAATTTTCTGAGAGTATTTTTTTCCTCCTTTGGTATTAGGAATCAAATTTAGGACCTTGTGCTGTACTGCTGAGCTATATTCTAGCCTGAGAATATTTTAATAATCACTATATAATTATAGCTTGACAAACAAAAATCCAACTATTTGTGGCAAAAATAGTTCTGGTTGCCTCTAGTTCTGTGCCTGTGTGGTTATTACTTTTCCTCTCACCAGCAGAACCATGAATAAAACTTTTTTCATCTGTCATACTCAAAAAGAGAAATTCTTATAAAGTAAACAGCACATGTTTGCAAGGCAGCTGTTTTCTAATGCCAAATACTGGTTTCTGAGGTGAACCTTCAGTTTAGCTAAAAGTAGTCAACAGATTTGTGAGTCACACTGTATCCAATTTATGATCTACATTTAACTTTTTTGGTTATTGATTTTTATCTTATTTTAAATTTGCAGTAACCATTGCTCAGTCTACTTCAATTATGTGTGATAAATATTTTCAAGTGTTTACAATGTAATACATAATGTTCTGGAGGTTGCATATAGTGAAAAATTAATTAAACAGTTGAAAAACTGTTAAATTATACAATTGAAAAGCTAATTAAATAAACAAAAAATGAAGAGCCCACCCTAGTGATGCAGACAACCTTGTAGAGGAGATAGATACAACATTAAAATCAGTAGCCATTTAATATATAGTGAAATGAGAAATTTTAAGAAATAATAATCTTAACAACAGAAAAATGAAAGTGGTAATAGTTCAGATTTGATAATGAAAAAAGAGCACTCCCAGGAGAAAAATCTGAACAAATATAAAAGCAATAAATGTAGATTTCTAGGAAGGGGTGTCAGAGCATTGCAATACAAACCTCCTAAAGCCTAGCAGTAGCTCAGGGGGCCAAAGGATCAAAAATGAAGGATTAGAGGTCAGACTGGAAATGGGACCTGGAGCTGGACTGAGGAATTTGCTTTCAGTGGGTGAGAAATTAAAAAAAAAAAAAATAAAAACTTTGAATGACCTTGACTACATGGTATAATATAAAACCTTTCTAGACCCTAAACAGGTTGTGATTGGGAGTGGGTAACAGGAATAGTATCAGACAGAAGCAGAGCATGAGACATAATTAATTCAAATAAAAGGTTATCTTAGCTTCAACTGTAAGTGTGCATTGTGAAGATGATAAAAATGGAAGTCAAAAGAAGTTTAAAAGTTCTATGCTAACAGAGTTTATGTAAGGGACTAGGGAAGCCCAGGATGATTGGGAGCTGCTTTCTGTTTTGAATAAGTTGCCATCCCTCCACAAGGTATTTTGATAGTGTGAATAGAGTTTATTTATAGAGATTTTATGTTTATGAAGCATAGCTCTTGACAAGAGACTTTCCAATGCTGATGTAAGTGCTAGAAAGATGTCATGGACCAAGAAGAAGTCATGTGATCTATTTGAAGTTCATTGAAAATTCTGGAGACCAAGTCCTGGGATATCAACACTTAGAGATCAGGAAGGGAAAGCAGAAATGTTAGAAAGTTGTACCATCTGGGAGTCATATAAAGAGCAAGAATGCTGGAAGAGTCTTCTTTCTCCTGCTGAACAAAGCTACTTACTAGAATCCTCCTGTAGATTTTCACATCACCACTCAAGCAAGTTGAGTGCATTGTGGTGAAAAAGCAAGCAAAGCAATAATCCAAATGCTAAAATATTTCATGCAAGAGATTTATGGATGATTGGAATAAGAGAATTTAGGGGGTGATTGTCTTAACCCATTTTGTGATATCATAACAAAATACCTGAGAATGGGTCATTTTATAATGAAAGGAGGCTTGTTTGGTTCCCAAATTAGAAGGCTACAAGCCTAAGATTGGCCCCCCCAACTACTGAGACTGGGTTGAGAGTTTTCTTACTCCCTTATAACATGGTGAAGTGTAAGGGAGGCCAGATGCAGCAGAGCAAGGTGGGAAAGCCTAATTCACTCTGACCCATTCTTTGGAAAACCATTCCCATCACAGGAGACCTAACCTTCTCCCAGAAAGAAACATGAATTCCTTCAGTGGGCAAAACTACCATGACCTGCTCATTATGCCTCTAACCCTAGTTATGTGGAGCAAAGCTTCTAGCACATAAGCCTTTTCAGTGACAAACCATATCCAAGCCATCCCAGTGGTGCTATCTGACAGCATTTGCCCCAGAGGAATTGGGGGGAAAGACAGAGTGACATTCCGCTTGGATCAGATGAGAGAGAAAAGTTGCCTGCAACTTGCGCTCGCCCTGAATTATGTAGAGTATGAGCACTGAAGGAGCATCTTTTCTGACAGGAAGGTGTAGGGAGAGAGGAAAGGAATCAAGAAGTAAAAGTGGTAGCAAGAACAAATTGAATATATTAGCAGATTGTGCTGATGATATACTACAAATTCTAGGAAATTCTGGAAAAGTTTGGCAGAGGGGATAAATACAGCATAGGAAACTGAGTTGTAAGAGGGAATGCAGATAACTTCATATGACCCCGCATCTGGAGGTGGACTCTGCCCTAAGAGAAGATGTGGCCTTCAGGTGACCAGGCAGAGGTGGGGCTGGCAGAGAAGACAGCATTTCCCATTGCACTGATGCAAGTGTGTGGTGGAGGAGCACACAGTTAACTGTGGATTTGAAAGAAGGAAACATTTTGATAGGTATAACACACAAAATTTTTCATTGTGTTGAAACATTTAAGATTGGTAGTGAAGAGTGGTTAGAATTTTGTCAAAGTGATGCATTTAGATTTAGCATAGAAAACACACTGAAAAGAAGAGCAGAGGACATTTGTGACAAGGGACTGGACGGTCACAGGAGCATTAAGTCTGAGGTGGCCAATGTATTAGATTTCTGATGGTAGTCTTTAAGCCAGAGTGAGAGAATTAAACAGTTCTCAATTCATACTTAGAGCAACAAAAATAGGTAGATAAGCCTCAAGTAGAAGCAGTGCATTTATGGCATTATTGAAAAATATGCTAGGGAAAAAGTTAGCATAAGAAAATTGCTGAAAGCTATTGTCTAATATAAGTGATAGTAAAATAATTATATATAACTGTATATTCTTCAGTGATATAACTAATAATGTTAAAGACCTTGGTAGAAGTTCATTTATTAAAAATATGTAAATATGATATGTTATATTATGCTATATACTGTAATACTATATTATATTATACTATACTATACTATATTATATTATACTATATTATATTTTTACTGTGAGCTAGAAATGCAGAGAAGAGAAAACTAGACCATTTAGCCCTCAAAGAGTTAAAGAAGACCAAAACTGTAAATAAATTAATTTTACAATTATATCTGGTGGGCAAAACACCTAACAT